>JAZGTI010015460.1:0-13399 GCA_036877585.1 Botia kubotai
TGTTCAGTTATTTACTGCTGTCATTAAAAGAAACAAATTAACACCATGACTCCTTGTGTTTGTGTCGGTGTCAGTCTGAACAGCCACGCCGCGCCGTGCCACACCCCCAATCCCCCCCCCCAAAGCTGTAAACCTAGGGGAAACACTGAAATGTGTGATTATTTCGCTGTGACATGAAAAACTATGCAGGATCACAAATTTTTTGCATTATATTCAGCGATTGGAGGGCTGCGAAAAACTCGAGGACCTTAAGAGTTTCACAGAACAGCCACAGAGAAAACACGCAACAATTGCAGTCAGAGCTCTGTACTACAGAAAGGCTGGTAATGCTAGTAGAGATCACAACAGTTCCCAAAATTACACAAAAAAATAATTTAAGATTTATTTAGTTAATCAGTTATTCAATATCAGGTAAATGGCACCAACGAAAAAACAACTACACCGTTACACCACAGCACATTCAAAAGACAACAATGGTGTTCAGAGACTCATAAATTTAGGACTATTTAAAGTATTGTTCATATAAATTACTCAACCTTTTATGTACACAGTTCCTGTAGTTCAGCAGGTAACGCATGGTGCTCAATGTCATGGGGTTTGATTCCCAGGGAACTGATAAACGTGTACCTTGAATGCCATGTTAAAAAATGTAATACCCATTAGATGAATCACAAAACATTCAAACTGGCAACCATTTCATCTGCAAACGTAACCTTATTAACATACTCAAAGACAGTGTAAAAGCAAAAAGCAGCGTAATTTGCTATAAAGGGTTTTGAGTAGCAAAGAGCAAGCGTAATCAAAAGGGCAACTGAATAGACTGGTGAGAATGTGTAATATTCTTACCTGCTATGTAAATTTCATCTAGTTTGACAGCAACTTTTCTAGGTAACCCCACGTCTAATAACGTCTGAAAATGCTCTGAATGGGTAATAGCAGGTGAAGACTCCACTGGCTCATCCGTACCGTTCCCATTTATATGCTCTGTGGCCATGACTCCGTAATCTGTGCAGTAAAATGAGCCAAATTAATCGAAAACCAGGTCAAAGTTTAACAATGTGACGTTTGGGTGCTGCCATTATCACATATAGAGATGCAAGACAACTCTTTTCATTTAGAGGTATCAACAGCATCCTAAGGTGTCTTCAGTTAAAGCTATTTTGCACTATTTCTATAAAAGAAACAAATGTATACGAACGCTGAATTTACACTAACTGAGATAAGGAATACTTAAAGAAAAGTTCTAAGGGACTTCTCACTACTAACTGAGCCTAAAACAAGATTTAAAAATGGTGATATACTTTAAGTACATTTTTTTCTAATCATTTAAGACACTTTACCCTAATTTTTTTGTTAAAAATGTAAAGCTAATTTAGCCAGAAAAACAGCAAACTACCCAGCCACATCCTGAAACGTGTTAAAGTACTGTATTTCCAAGCCAGGGCAAATCAAATTTTACTAATAGTAGTTAAGAACTCTGTCAGTTAGGGGTGTGAAGTTGCGGGGCCCTGAAGACATCGTTATCTTGGTCACAATACGATATCACTAAGCTCTACTTAGTGCAATTTTTCGTTCAACACCGTGATATGATACCACAATTTCGATTTTTCCACACACCCTCGTGTCGGTACCAGGATACAGCGACGACATGTTACAATGAATGATTAATGACAGACCTACACATCAGCCTACATTACATTTTTAAGCTTTAGCTTCTGTTGTCTCCTTTCAAATACTTTTAGTTTTGAACAAATGTTCAGGGAAAACGTTCAGCACTCATGTACAATTAATTTCCGAAACGCACGCCTCATTTATCCCAATTCAATACACGCGCAGGCATTTTCATTAGTCTTCCGCAAAAAAATAGCCACTATATGTCATACATTCATGTGGATTGTATTCCATTGTTCGCTGGAGCATTTCATAGAATATAGTGTGTTTAATTCAACCAGAGTTATTGTACAACGTCGGCACGGTCCACGTGTTTCTGCAGCGCGCGAGCACGTGCGCGCAAACGCGCTCTATACTTACAACAAACCAGTTCAGCTGTCTAAAATCTTGCATTTTACAAACCTCAGAAACATCAGTGCTTGACCAACTTCACACCACAACAGAATAACTTCATAGCACAACCGATTAAACAGTTATTTATTCATTGTTTAGCGTTTATTACGGATTTCAAGCAAGAATCTGCTGCATTTTCCTATTTAATGCCGAATATGGGTCTCAAATGAGGGTTAGTGTAAATCGAGTTATTCTTGTGCTGTTTGTTATTATGGGCTGTCTCTTTGTGTCAGCACTATATGACAAGCGGAGACACGCTAGGCCACAACACACGAGCAACGTGAACACTCACAAAACCCAGAGTCTCTATAAAGGCAAACGCATAACAGACTCGCTACACCATCAGCACGTCAAACACTTTCACCCGCTCGCCCTGATGAGCATGTCCGCGCGACAATAACGCGCGCGCGAATGTATTTGTTGACTGGGGTGGCAACGCTGTTTGAGAGCATCGGGTTGTTTACACCGCGCTATTTTCCCCAGTCAAGTGCGCAGGATGACTCCCGGTGCTTGTAAACTACGCGTGGTGTGCAAGAACTTCCCTTGCGCGCGTATGAAGTCACGTCGCGTGCAGCGACCCGTTTACAAAGCCCAAAGAACGCGCAAACGCAGCGGACCGCGCACGAACAAAGAGAGGGTTCTCATACCTGTCGGTTAGTATGATGGGCTGCGTTGGAATAAATCCAGAGGGAAACGTGCCGAAAGAGGGATAAACGCGGCCAGATCCCCGTCGTGTACGCGCGGACGCTCTTCTCAACAGAGCTGAAGCAAAATGGCGGTGAAACTCATGCCGCGCCGCCGCGATAGTTTTTTACGCTTCCGGCTGTACGGGGTTTCTTACGCAGCTATTCACAGCGCGTCAGAGCGGGTGTGAGCTGTCACCCATGACTGCTGACCTAAACAAATAATTATGTTGGCTTGAAAAACCCCAAATATTATTATTGTATTTAACCTAATTATTATTAATGGTGCTTGCGAAGCAAAGCATCACTATTACTTTCTTGCATACTTCTTTTTCTGGACAAAACTTCGGTACTTAACTCGTCCTGCACGGTTTGTTGTAGACCCATGAATGAGGTGTCAAATCGACCGGCTTATTGAGGAGAGGTGTACTATGACTTTTGTAAGCGATCGTGTACGATGTTTTAAGGGCGTCACTCGGCTTAGTAAACAGCAAATGGTGACATTACAACTTTATAGCCACACCCTGGCAACCAGTTACAGTACCCTAGCAACCACCCCATTGATTTCTATTTAAAAAGGTGAGAGGCAACAGAACATCGCAGAGACAAGTAGGTGACCTCTTTTGACTCAGACTGGCAAGTAGTCTTTAATTATTACCATGGAAACATAGGCGGCGTTTATATATAGTCCAGACCAGAGCCAATCGATTTTGTCAGATATAAATAAAAAAATGTTATTCACATTGTCTCATTTTATTTGTATTATCTTATTATTTAAATGAGTAAATTATGGCTAAATTAATTTTAATTAATGTTTAAAAAAAATCTAAGTTCGTGGTCTACTGGTATGGATGGTTAATAACATTGTTGAAATATTCTGACCTGAGTTTTGCCATGGCAAGCACCACTTAAATTTTTTAGAAAATGTACCTATGTTTATTTTTATTCGGAGACTAAAATTTTTGACTCTAGAAATTCTCTTAGCGCTTTCAGTCTACATCCACCAAGCTTTCCACAGATGCCATGCCTGGCATCACCATGCCTGAGTGTGATTGTCCCCACTCCCCCACTGTCCTGCACTAACACTCACTCAGTTAGTTTCAAACCAGGGTTGCTCTGGCACGGTTAGCAATCACACTACATGCAAACCGCGTCCAAGACCAAATTAACCGTGCTCTGCCCCATCTATTCAAGCGGGCAACAGCACAGGTAAACGAACCATGCCCGGGCACAGTTCAGAGCAATCACACTGGTCAAATGAAAGACTTTGTGGGTCACACACGCTCCACACGCTCTACACGCTCGGGTGCGGTTCAGAGTTCCTAGTGTCAGTACACCCTTACATTAGCTGCGTTTACATGGACCCTAATAATCCGATCGTAATAGAACTAGAAGCACAATCAGATTAAAAAGTCACATGTAAACACATCAATCGGACTGAATTGGCCGGATCCGATCAAAATTTCAATCGGATTGTAAGGGGTGGTTTAAACCTTTTATAATCCGATCGAGAGGACATGTAAACGGATAGCCGAAACTAGACAGCTCTACGCATGTGCAATGACGTACAAATTGCGTAATGACGTACGTAATGTTGTTGTCAGACGGCGACGCAAAACTGGACGGTTAATGAACGCACAATGTTGTTCAGTGTTCTAAATGTTAATTAATTGTGCTGTGAAAAAAAACTAAAAAAGAAGCAATGGTAATAGAGTGGCTGCTAGTATGGTACGGCTGGAAACGTGTATTCATGTACTGTGCGCATGTGAAAAGATCAAATCCGATTCTAACGTGTCATGTAAACGCGCCCATCAACCTGATTACTTTATTAAGCGTTCATGTAAACACTGCGCTCGGATTCATCAATCTGATTGATTTCAATCCGATTGAAACAAAAATGGGCCAAGAGGCTAATGTTTATGTTGAAGTTCGAACTGTCAGAACTCACACACAGCCTTTATGCCCCACTTCTTTCCTCTCACGCTAGTGCAATTCATCACTATAAGTGATTTTGTGGAAAAATGAATCTTAAGTTTTCCCTAAAATTAAAATATCCAGGTAAACAGAAACTGAATGTTTAAAATTCATTCTGAATACAAGGTTTCTGCTTGGGAAACATGCTCATGAAATCTTTGGGCTTAAACAGATATTTAGATAACATTGTTAATCATAAATATTCAAAATGTAGATCATTATTGATTATTGTTTTTTAAAGATTAACATTAATTGGTGACACTTGTAGTTTTTTTTTATGTTTGACTGATCAGGATTATGTCATTGAGACATAAGACTCAAACATAATTGAGTCTTTACTCATTACTGTCCCAGTGCAGACTATGCAAAAAAAAATATGCAAAAAGCTGTTTTGTGAAATGTTTTTCGGGGTAGTATTGATAAAGAAAAACAAGAAAAACTATTAAGAAAAACAAAATGCAATTTTTGATTTTTTAAATTATAAACATATGAACATATTCTAGATTCTACAAGGGGTGTGTAAATTTAAGTTGTATATGTTGTTAACCCTGATACATGGTTATATGAACTGTCTCCTTATAAACTGACCTTTGGAACACCATTTATAGTAATTTAGCTGTTTGAAAAATTACAAATTACTCAAGATTTGTAATTTCACTCTTATAATGTGAAAACCAAGGTCTGCTGTGACAGACTCTACCTGAAAGCTTCATTTTCAGCTTTCATTTTGTAAATTGTTAATATTGCTTCTAGCGTAATGATCTAATTACAGTCCTAAAGACTCTATTTCTTTGTCTCTCATTCTCCTTTATTGTGTAATGTTCAGCTATTTTATGGTATTATTGCAAATCCCTTATACCCCTGTTGCTTAAATTGTTACCTCCTTTCTAAGCGTCATCTCCATGTAAGGTGAATGGCATTTCTTGCTTAATATGATACCTGTCATCTATCATGTTAATTGAAAGTCTCAGAAGTACATAATGTTTTAGTAGACAGACTGAATACATTACACTCTCATAGATCACTGAGAGAGGTACGAGCCATGAATGACAGGTATTCCTAATGCACATTCATTTATTTAAAAATGGTTCGTATGTGTCCAAAATGAGTATTGCTAATGAGTTTTATTAATATACATCTCATAATAAACATACATATTGGCAATAATACCATGTATTCTGTTTCTCATGTTGTACATGTACATAATTTTTCTGTTTACTGCGTTTTATTTTTCATTATATGTAAAGCTCCTTAAAGCAATGCAACATTGTAAAAAGTGCTATATAAAGTATTACTATTCGTATTAGTATTAGTATATTAAAGTATATTTTATAAAGTGAGTTGGTGGTCTGCTCCTAATGTTCTGACATTTGAAGTTGTGTCTCTGCTGTGTCTCTCCTGGGCAAATTTGTGACCGCAGTTAGGCTTATATATTCTAAACTCAGGTTTGTCTGTGGCTGATGACTTACTGGCACGTAAGCTCGGCCCTGGCCTTGTGTTTCTGGCAACTGGCCCTGCCAGTTGTTCTTCGTCAGTTGCAAATATATAACAGTAATATAAAACACTGTGTAAGTATATAACAACAGTATATTGTCAGTAAAGGCACTGATTAACTCATATCACTGTGTTGTGATATGAAGTAAAAATGAAAAATGCATGAGTAAATGCATTTTTTAGTAAATAAAACGTTGACTAATGACACTATAGATTTTTTTCACAAGATTTTGGGTTAAATTGTTTAACAATATATGAGTGAGTATTACATTTCAAAAGCTACCTGTTACGAGCACTGATTTTTATTTTGAAATGTTTTGTTTGGTCACAGTTTGTCTCTTTTTTTCTCTCACTTCCTGTTTCTAATGATCGTCACCTGGTGTTTCCCTGATTAATCACCCTATTTAAATTCCCCATTCAGGATTATTCCCCAGTTTTGGATTATTGTGTATGCTTTCGGTTCCTTGTTTGCTATTGGACTATTTGTATTTTTTTTTACTACTGTGCGCCTGTTGTTGCCTTTGCTATCATTTAAACGGTTAGTGTTTGTTTGTCTTTTCTATCATTAATATCTTTTGTTATTTATCCTCACGTCCTGCTCCTTCGTCCTAGTTCCACGACCGCTAATTGTAACAGAATCACTGAACACATAAACAACAGCACAGCAGCAATTCTTTTTCCGTTTTTGTCCCTGAGTTTTGTCCCCCTTTTTCATTCTTTTTTTTGTCAACATGTATCCTTGGCCTCATCAGTATGGACACTTACCATGGAAATTTACGTACAGGACTTTTTGGACTATGTCTATATTCAAAGGCCTTACCGTCATGGACATATTCTGGTATGGGTTGGACCATTTTTATCGCTTCCTCGTACCACAGCCGAATCGTACATGGGCTATAAGGGATAACGTTAACTTTGCTCTAGGGTTGGTTGGCTCAGAGCTCATAGTCGACGAAGCGGATTTCAGCCCTGGGTCTTCAGATGTGGTCGTTGGCAACCCGTAACTAGACCAGCCGTGACCCCGCAATGTGCAGCAGCAGCCATAGTCTGATACGACCGAGAGGATCGCCCCGGAGTCTGAGCTGGAGGGGACATCTGACCAGGTGCAAGAGTTGGCCGCAGCGGACACAACGGTGGACATGCCTGTGGAGCAAGAGTGTAGTCTGGAGGACCCTGCCCATGACACCACTGTTGGGGGTGAGTACAGACTGGACTCGGGTTCAGAAACTATTATGTCTACAAGTTTAAATTATACGGTGCCGCCTCGGTCAGGACTCTGCTCCTTCAGTTACATTGCGTCACTCCATCCCACCGGCTTGATTGGGCTCCTCCTTCTCTCCAGCTCCTTTCCAGTCCTCCATCGCTCTGGCTTCACTGCATCCCTCCGGATCTCCGCCTCCACCTCGGTTGCCGAAGCCATCCGCTCCACCTCGGCCCTCGGGACCCTCGTGGTTACCCTGGCTCTTCGTCGGCAATCAGTCTTCACCTCGGGCTCTGCTGCCCCAGTCTCCGCCGCCATCGGTCGGTTCCATGGAGTCATCGGCCTCTCCTCCACCATGGCTCCTCCATCCGTTGTCTCCACCGTGGGCTACCTTCCTGGTTGCATTCTGGGCACCATCCTCAAAGACAGTAGAGGACTATGGAAAGTTATGGACAGAGGAGCGGCCTGGGGGGGTTCAGTCTCCAGGTGCCCTTTAGAAACCTGATGGTCAGCTCATGCTTTCCTACATACTTACCTTCTAGTGCTAGGCGATGGGCTGAGAAAGAGGCCACGTACACCTTCAGGGTGGAAGGGGACGACCTCTGTTTCAACCCTTCCTGCAGGAAGGAAAGCACAGAGCTGATCAGGCAAGTGCAAGGGTCTTCCCCATTGTAAGGAGGGAGCATGGAGGTAGATCACTCAGGTTCTCTGTGTCGCATCCAAGGACCACACACAGAGGTTCCAGAAGTCAGGGTGCAGGTGCCAGACAGTGCCCGTCCCTGAGAAAGAATATTCTTCCTCAGGGTAATTTGCTAGGTAGGGGCTGTCACAAAGAGCATCAGGTCTGAAAACTAGGTCTGGATGGGTCAGTACTATGCAACCAGCAAGACCTGCTCTGCATCCTCTCTGACCTTGAACAGTGTTTGTGCAAGGAGGCTCACTGGAGGAAAAGCGTAATTGCGTAGAACCCCGGAGCCAGCTGTGTACCAACGGGGCCTTAGTCAGGGAATAAAACAGCAGGCAGTGGAAGGACTTCAAGTCAGCTGCATGGCCTGAGGATGGATTTTCCGCTCTCCTGGGCTAGTAATGGATAAAACCTGCACAGGGCCAAACACACTGCTAAGAACTCACGGCAAATGATGTGCCACAGGTGTGAAGGTCCCGTCCAGGAGCCTTAAGCCATCTGCCCATTGTACACAGCATCTCAACCCGTCTTGGAGGCATCTTTTGTCACAACAACATGCCTGGACACTTGTTCTAAGGGCACACTGGCCTGTAAAAGGGCAATGTCCGACCATGTGCTGAAGGTTTGGCGGCAGGACGGTGTGACAAACACATGTTGTGTGCTGCAGCACCATGCCCATCTCAAGACATTATTGCATAGACAGTGTTGCAGCGGTCTCATCTGCATGTAGTTGAGGAAATGAATGCCCCCTTCTCTTAGCGGGACAAGGGCGGCCTCGACGACTTTGGTAAAGACACAGGGAGACAGGAAAAGCCTGAAGGGGAGGACCTTGTACTGATACACCTGACCCTGGAACACAGATTGAAGGAAAGGCCTTTGTGGAGCCAGAATCCTGACATCAATGTATGTGTCCTTCAAGTCGATTGCTGTGAGCCAATCATTGGGACGAATGCATGAGAAGATGCGTTTCTGCATGAGCATCTTGAAGAGGACCTTCAAGACCGATTTAAGACACTTCTTTTGCCTTGGCAAAGTAAAAGGACAAGTTTAGGAGTGAAGAAGCAACGCATCTTTCACTGTCAGGCAGCATCCAGTTTGGCCCAGTGTGAGGAAACTACTCTTTTACTGAAAAATGCGGAACTAAAAAAAACAAAAGATTCTCCACACAGAGAATGTTCCCCTCGTCTAGAGGAAGGAGCGGTGTGATCACCACCTCCTGAAAACGAACAGTCCCTCTGCATTCTAGGCCACTAATCTCAGGCTTGCTTAGTCGTTTTGCTGGAGGGCTTATCAGAGACCTGAGGAGCGGACGTTGACTTTCTGCGGCTGCCTTTATGACGGGGAACAGCCACAGTCCCTGGCACAGCCGGCGTAGGAGCCACAGGGCAGACTGGGGGCCAGGCTGTGGCACAGGGGTGGAATCACACCCCACATGCTGCGAGCGCTCTAGACTGTGCGGAGAGTTCCACTCCAGTCCAATGGCCACAGCTGCCTGGGCGAGAATGGCTGTCAGCTGTGACTTAGCAGGAGCGACTCACCCCGAAGGGGGAAGTCCTGCCTCATCCCCCTGTTTAGAGGAGAGCAGCCCACTCTTTGATGCAGCGATCGACATCCGATCCTTAGCAGGAGCACCAAAAGTAATAATGGGCCCTGCAGGGGGAGATCTGTGGGGGAGTCACCACCATCACTCTGAGGTCTCCCAAAGTGCTAACCAAGTCCACCGCTTTCGACATTAAGCCGGTGTGGTGGAATGGGTAGCAGCAGAGGGGGCTTAATCTCCTAAAAAAAAAAGAGAGTCGTGACCGCATCGAGATGGGCATGCTCTAACAATGAGGGAACAACCGACCATGAACGTTGACTGACGTCAAACTTGACCGACTGAAAAGTAATAGAAAAATTATTAAACATAAGCAAAGAATACAGGGTATTATTGCACATTTTTATTGTTTATTATCAGATGTATATCAATAAAACTAATTAGGGAAACTAAGATTGTAATTGGTTTATGAATGTGAATATAGAGTTGACTGAACTGATAAAAACTACCACACATTTGGACCTTTTGAATAAACAGACGAGCATTAGAAATACCTTTCATTGCCTGCTAAGACTCATACCTACCTCAGTGGTCTATGAGAGGGTAATGTATTCAGACTGTCTACTAAAACAGTATGTACTTCTGAGACTATGTGAAAATTAGTCAAATAGATGACAGGTATCATATTAAGCAAGAAATGCCTGTCACAGATTGACTAGGCTCTCCCACCAACCAATCTCCTGCCCCTGATCACACTGATTCCACAATCAACTAAACACTACCCAGCAACCAGCCCAGCTGAACACTGCATAATGAAAGACAATGGGAGAAAAATAAATAGCGTAATAGTCTTTAAGACTGTAATTAAATCTATATACTAGATGCAATATTAGCAATTTACAAAATGGATGTTTTTTTGAGGATGTTTATAATCTAATGCCTTGGCTTATCAACGGACTCATGGAGGTCTGTGTACTTATAAATAACGCATTCAAAATATTTAGTATATATATAGTATATATATATATACATATATATACTAATATTTAGTATATATATAATATATAGTACCCTAATGTATAATAACAGAGCTTAGGGGGAAAAAAATTGTTATATAGTAATTAACTAAATCCTCACACTTTTAACTTACAAAAACTTACATGTATTCACTCACTAATGTGTGTAAACATTTACTGATGTAACATCAGTCAACAATGTTTAGTTGCAATTGTAATGATGAGTCAGAAGCACTGCGATCCATTTGTAGCGTTTTATCGAGAGTAATCAAACAGGCAGGGTCGGTAACCAGCAAATAGAAACAGGCAATGGTCGGGACAGGCAGAAATGACATGGGTAAAACATGGGTAAACAGGAATGCAGGAAAGAACGCTCAGAATTGATGTCTGGGGCAAATTAAGACTTCGCAATGAGTTGAGTTTGAGTGTGGTTTACCCAACGGTAATGAGGTGCGGGTGTGTGGGTGTGTGAATAGTATCAGCAGTGCAATAGGCACAGGACAATGCATTCAAGAACAGACATAGAACAAGTACAGTATGCAACACCTTTTACATTTTCGGCAAAGCATTCAAAATTTAAAAAAAGAAAAGAGATGTAAACTGGAGAAATTCAAGAAGAGATACCAGCAGCTGCTAAAAAAATACTGTCCCCAAAATCCAAAAGCTGCAAAGCTGCAAACTTTGCCCACAGTGGTTAAAAGATGTATCCTTTTACGCATGGCCCTTACCAAAGACCTTACTGACCAATATCACAATGCTTCTGGTGAAAAAGACAGACAGTTAATTGCAAAAATATGTGCAGGAGGAAAGATAGTACAGAAGTACAAGCTTAAAGTGTGCTAAGACGGTTTTGGGATTTTCAAAGAAAAAACTAAAAAGATCCACTCACCTTAACACAAAAAGGAAACAGGACAGCTGACGCAATAAAAAACTGTGTGAGGATATTCTTTGAACGGGATAATGTCAGCTGTTTGCCACTGGTAGGGAGCAAACAAACACAAAAAGCAAAAATAATTCCTCATGGACACAATGATAAATGCACACAGAAGTAACCCAAAAATAATGATTTCTTATTCTCTAATTTGTCTTTTGCATCTTTTTGGGTGGTCACTCTTAGTGAAAGACTTGCATGAAAACCAGCTTTGTACGCTCTACCGCCTGAAGCTACTAACACATTACAACACTGAGGCACTGCTGAGGGAACTGGTCAGTCATGGGTGCATAATATATGTGGACTTTTTAGCGAATTGTGGATGTTTATTTGGATGTGTCCTCATTGAAACTTGGATCAATTGGATTAATCTGCTATTTGGGAACCTCTCAGGCCTATAGTACACTACATCAGGCAGGAGTACTCTGATGTAAAGGTTGCAAGTGATGGTCCCTGCACATAATACCGCCAGTGTGGTAACATCTACCATGGCAAGGGGCCTACTGATGGAGTAGGAGTGGGCTGAAGAGACAAGCAGATGATCTTGTCAGCAAAGCCCATGATATATAACAGATGCAAGATGCAAGAATGTTGTGCAAGATATTTTTCATAAGAGGTATTTGAGGTTAGGAAACAAGTAGTGCAATATGATCTGTAGTGCATTCACAAGTAAACATTTGTGTAAGCTTATTGAGTCCTTGTAACATAGCATGTTAATAAGAAAGTGTCTGGTGCATATAGAGAGCTGAGTGTGTTTTCTCCAGGTGGTTTGTTCAGCCCACTCACCTGTGTGTAGCACACTCAGAATTGCACAGTGTTGTTGGAGCTGAACTCGGCAGAGCAGTCGTGGGTAAGCAGCGTGAAGAGCAGCGGGCTGAGCACACAGCCTTGTGGGGCACCTGTGCTCAGTGTGGTAGTGCTCAAGGTGTTGCGTCCAACACGGACTGACTGAGGTCTTCCAGTTAAAAAGTCCAGGATCCAATTACAGAGGGAGTTGTTAATTTGTTATTTATGAGCTGTTGTGGGATTGTGTGTTGAATGATGAGCTGAAGTCGATGAATAGCATTCTAACATAGGAGTCTTTGTTTTCTAGGTGGGTAAGAGCCAGGTGGAGGGTGGAGAAAGTTGCATCGTCCGTAGAGCGGTTTGGACGGTATGCAAACTGGAGCGTATCAAGTGTGTTGGCGAGGCTGGTTTTGATATTGTGCATGACTAACCTCTCAAAGCACTTCATCATGATTGGAATCAGTGCTATAGGATGGTGGTCATTTAGACAGGACACAGGTGATTTCTTTGGTACCGGTATGATTGTTGTTGATTTGAGACACGTGGGAACGACTTCCTGGGACAGTGAGGTATTGAAGATATCTGTTAGGACATCCATCAGCTGTGCAGCACAGTCTCTCAGTACACGGCCAGGTATGTTGTCAGGACACGCAGCTTTGCGTGGGTTAATCAAAATAAGTTTCAAACCATGAATAGAAGTGGTTGAGTGCATCTGGGAGGGATGTGTCGTCATCACAGGCCTGTGGCGGGGGCTTGTAGTCAGTGATGGACTGGATGGCTTGCCACAGGCTCCGTGTGTCCACTCTTGCTGTTTTGAGGGCTGCTTTATCTCCCGATCTGAAAGCTTCATCTCTGGTCTTTAGCAGCCCACAAACCTCTGCTGTCATCCACGGCTTCTGGTTTGCACGTGTAGTGATGGTCTTGGTGACTGTAACATCATCAATGCACTTTTTGATATAGGCACTCACAGTTTCAGTATATTCATGCAGGTCTGTGTGGTTGTTGTAGGTGGCCGCCTCTTTAAACAT
>JAZGTI010015461.1:0-13399 GCA_036877585.1 Botia kubotai
CTCTCTCTCTCTCTCTCACAGGTGTATCTGAATGTATTATTATGGGCATCCCGATGAACATCGGCACTGGACTTTTTAAACTTTTACACCGTGCCGAGAAGGACCCAAGTCCCCCCCGCAGGCCTTTGCTTTTCGATAACCCTGATTTCCACGTCCCCATGGGCCCGTGACTCGCCCGCCCACTCGGCTGGATTACTGCAGCACGTTGTGTGTAATGACGGCTGGCTGCAACTCTCCTGCTGTGCTCTAACGTCTGAGATTTAATTATGTGCCTTTTTGTGTTCCATATAAACAATTGTGCGGTTTAAAAAACATTTCGTGCCTTTGAGACGCCCGTTTTGTTCCCCGCCGAATGGTTTTCTCACTCGAGATGATGAGAAATGGCTGCAGGGTTATTGTCACGAAAGAACGACATCATTTGTGGTGTGTATTGATTTTTGACCATATATTTTTATCATTATTGTTATCATGATGATGATGATAGCTCACAGCTGCAGGAGTCGCGTTATGTTTGGGTTCCTACAGACGGTTCGTTCTGTTTTCTCATACGAGATTATATTATTTGCTCATCAACTGTTAAACGGGTTAAAAAAGCGCTTATATTTTCATAAGATTGGGATTTGCATAATTAAAATGGTCATTTTCTCAGACCTGATGGGGTCAGATGTAATTTAGGTGGAAGCGCACGTGTTTTTGTTTGGTAGTCTGGCTATTATGCTGGTGCGCCGTTTGCTGAAATCCATGTTTTATGTAAATATGTGTGAATAAATTGTGCAGTATGACAACAACGAGACGTTGTTTCACTTTTTTTTTTGCAATATTCAGATGAGTTAATTCAGCCGTGAACGCATCGGTGTGCTCTGAACACATTACGCACACTAAACGAATGCAGACATTAAAAGTGACAATGTGGTCATAATCCATTTTACCTCCGGCATGTTTTTTCTGAGTGAAACTGAAAATTCTGTGAGAAAATAAGCAGGTCAGGACAGTGCAGGACAAGCAGGTGATTTCTTAGCGACGCTCTGATGAAGACATTGTAAGCGACAGTTAAACATTTAAGCACGAGAAGATGCGGCGAGAAGCGTTAGCATGTACAACATTAGCATGTCGAATAACCGAAGCGTCTGCTCACCAACACTGTTAATGATAATTTGTTCTGGAACAATATTTTTAAAAACATTACATCTTAGCCAAATGAATATATATAAGCTTCAATTTGGTGCTTTATTTACAACAAAGTCCAGCTGCCAGTGTAATATTTTGTACAGTATGTAATTGTAACCCTGAATTTACGGTCTAATCCCACATTGATAACTGCAGTCTGACAAACTTGTGCCAGTGTGTGGAGGCGTTTATACAGCTTTAAAAGACATTTTACAGTAATGATCCAAAAATTACAGCAAAACGTTGTCAGGAACTTTATAACAAAGATTTTTTTTTGTTATCCTGATTCAGATGTTGAAATCGTTCTTGATGTTCATGCAGTGAATTAAAACTCAGGTCGTCGTAGAGTTGAAGGTAACTGAAGAGTTTACAGTACCACAGTATGTTGTAGAAATATTATGAACGGTATATTAACATTACATACATTATCGGTTAAAATAAACGTTTCCTTTTTGGGTTGCATTTTACATTCACCGTATTTTGCATTGTTAACAATTTAGAGCTGCAATCCGTAACTTTTTGGGGTTGAAAATGAACAACAATCAGTTATTGAGCAAGTACGTGACAGATCAGTGTTCAACACAATCGACTTATCTTACCCCGATTCTCAACTGTTAGTTCATAATAATGATTTATGATTTGAGCTGTCAGGTTTGATTTTCCAGGAAACGTCAGTTTGGCTTCATTTGACCTTAACATGTAATAAAAAATACGTAAAGTAACCTGCAATTATATGTTTCAAACAGAGGTGGTGCTAGAGAGGAGAAAGTTATGGATTGCGGCTTTAAGAAAAACTGCACGTTTATGGTCTGTGTAAATTCTAGCTGCCGTTGATCTGAATATGTTGCTTGAGACCACATACATTTTGTGCTGTAATTTGACCCTGTTTTTGTTGTTCTTGGTAACAGCTGCAGTCATGTGTGTTTCACATGTGAGTCTGAGGTCAGTCTGTTGTGTTTCAGAAGCACTTAAATTACAGTCCTGACAGAACATCTTTAACTCCCATCATTGGTTTGATATCGCAGACTCATCTGACAGTGCTGAGTCATCTTCAGCGTGACACTGAGGTTCGTTGTTAAGAACGTCTCGGCGCCCATGATCTTCAACACCAGTAATGCTCTCGTCCTCCCAGTATGCTCATTTCACACTGGAGCTGCTGGAAGGCAGCTGAGCCGAACATGTTGTGGCGTTCACCTTCTGCTGTGCGAACGCCGACGATATTTCCAGATCTCCGTGCGATGAGGTTAACACTCGGTTCTGAGGCGTGTGGACATTCGCATTGTTTCTGTTAGCCGCGTTGCTGCTAAACGGTTCGGTTTTCAAGTGTTTGGAGAAGTGCACGCTGAGGTTGGGTCGCTCCACGGCGCCGCCCTGGCGGCCGGGTCGCCGCAGGTAAGATGACAGGGTGGCGACGCAGCTCTTTTTGAAGTTCTCGTTCATGAAGGCATAAACGATGGGGTTGTTGAAGGAGTTGGAGAAGCCGATGGCCTGGACCACAGCGATGATCATGTTCATGGTGACCTCGTCATAGTTCTTCTCCAGATCATCTGAACACAAAATTCAAAATGGTTGAAGTTTTTTTCAGTGTCACTTGAATGCACTTGTGTTCCTGCACTTAAAGAATGTATTCACATGTATTTAAATGTATTCTTCTGTTTATTGCGCTGTAAATGTGCCTAAATGGTCCTTTTGAACTACTTTTCTAGGCAGATCTAGACTTTGAAATGACTTTCTCTCTTAGTTCCGCTGCACATCGAGTTACAATAACAGTCAGATTTGTTGAGTGAATTCATTAAAAGGACAATTAACACGCGTATTGTTTGAAGTCGATGTTTAACTTCCACGTGACCTGACGGGGGTGGAATCTAATCACCGTAGTGTGCATTTTAATTTTTAATTCGTTTTTGACGATTATACTTATGTTCTGTTTTAAACTGTTCCTACTGGTTACCCATATAAAACAGACCAGCATATGGCAGTAAGTAATATTATTTCAGCTCATTAGTGTTAAAATAATTCAAGAAGTGAGTGGCAATCAAACAGAGCATTATAAATGAACATTTCCCTCTTAACCCTCTGAAATGTGGGTGGTCCGGTCTAATGATTAAGGGTCTGGCTGGTAATGATGATTGTGGGTTTGGTTTGGTAAGTGTGAGCCATGCACTTCACATGCAGACGGCTGAACTAACATTCCCTACAGCGTCCCTGTCAGAGGCTGTACAATGACTGCCGGCATTTACTGGGAATGAACAAGCTGTTGAATAGTAAGTAATCTGCTTTTTGGTAATTACACTACTAGACAATATCGTTTAGCTGCTGTGAGCTGATTGAGTCGATATGAGACTGCTGTGTTTAAACTACTGCGATTTCTGTTAGGCTCCTGCTTAGTATTCGAAACATGTCTGTTCTATCTCTGGCCCTGTGGACTTTCATGTTTCTTAAATAGACACATTAGCTCGGTGCGCAAGATGGCGCCGCTAAACCTCTGGAATGCCAGCGTGTGCGCTCCTCTAGCTGTGTACAACACAGTGAAGGAAACTTTCTAAACATTTTGGCTAGGAAATACGAGTGTTTAAAATAAAAAAGTAGTCTATCAGTGACAAGAAAGGAAATTGTTGCAGCTTGTTGCACTTATTCACTGCGATACGATACCAAAATCAGCTTTAATTCTTTCTCCCACGATACCGAAGACTATTCAGTTTTAAAAATGATAAAATGGTGTACGTTTCCAGAGAGCTTTACATTTATACACTTTGCAGAAACTTTTATCCAAAGATTTTTAGCTAGGGGACTAAATGAAAATGCTGTTCCCTCTCTTTAAGCTTGAAACCACAACACTTAAACCACCCTGAGAGCTGACAGACTCCAAGATGAGTAAAACACAAATGACATCTGATCACGACGACTCTGTTAAAGCTTTTTCACAGAGTGAGGTGTGATAAAGCGACACGAATCGCTAATGAAAACATTATATAATCATTATACAAATAAACATTTAGACTATTGTATTGACTTAAGACAGTCATTGCGTTGCCCTTTCAACATTGTCGGAATAATGCTACATTGACATTCTTTCCTGTGCTTGTCTATTGATGTGTATCTGTGCATCTATTGATATCTTGTATCACTGTGTGAGTGTGCATGTATATATGTATCGTTAGTAAACACAATGTGATTATGCACACACTCGACCAGAAATCCAACATGGCCGCCACACGCAACTAGCCAATTAGACATTTTAATATATAATAATATGAAATGATTTAAAAATATTCTGTTGGTGATTCGTCTTGCTTTTCTGCATGTGTCATATTTCATCTGAAGCGTGCTCCTCGCCGGATCTTTCGGGCCCGATTACTGTAGAGAATACAGTATGGCACTTACTGTACTCAAAGAGCATGTGGACGATGTGAAACGGCGCCCAGCAGACGGTGAACAGCAGGACAATAGTGATCATCATTTTAACGGCTCGCTTCTTCTTCCTGTTGGAACCACAGAAAACACGCAGCCATGAAAAGACGGCCGTTTCTCCATGCAAACACGTGTGTTATGTGACACATGTATGTGTCAAACTAAATATTGAAGGTTTCCTTGGCGTTTATATTTATTTGTATGTGTGTGTGTGTGTGTGTTTGCACCTCGAGATCTTGTTGATCTCTCTGTGGTTCATGGTGCTGAGAACGGACGAGTCTCCCACGCGTTTGCGGATCCAGAGTTCCACGCCGATGCGACTGTAGAGGAAGAGCATGGCGGCCAGAGGCAGCAGAAACAGCGCCACCATGATGAAGGTGGTGTAAACCTGCCGGTGCAGCAGAGACGTCCAGCGCTCCTGACAGCACACGTGATGGTGATCGTACAGGAAGTCGTACTTCACCTGAGGAGCAGACACGAGACTGTGTACCAGAAACTGCCAAAGTCACATGACTGCTGTACTGTAATACTGTACTACAGTTACTGTAACAGAGTTTCTGCAATCCGTAACTTTTGCATCTTCTGCATCTGTACATGTTATACCATGTACAGACATTTGAATCATCAAGGTATATTCACAATTCTGTCATTTGTTCACTCGTCATTCCAAACCTGTCAAATCTCCATGTGTGCAAATAAGCACAAATTTAGTACAGTATAAGTCCGAGTGTATAAAACTGACATCGTATGTGAATTGTTTGCTTCAAGGTTGTATGTATTTATTATTATTATTGAATTTTTCCAGGATTCAGACTATTTAACTATATTAACATGATTTTCATAACCTTGGAAACCATGTGTCATGTTTTTTGAATAGAGACTTCAAAGCTGGTATTTGTATTCATGATTCATACAGTTATTAAGTTGACTCATATCACAAGGTAAGTGGATCTTGTATTTGTTCTGGAATCAAATGTCTTTTTGAGAATGCCAGCAAACTTTTGCCACAACGTTTAATTTTAAAAATCACATATAGGAGTGACGCACAATGACCTCAGTAATTTCAGCTTTTTTAACTGTTAGAACATAATGCTTATTTAAATATCCTCTAAACACATAAATAACTTCACATGGATGTCAGTGTCTGTGTTTTCAGGACACAGCAGAACTGAAGAACTTGTGAGATGTTGGTTGATCTTCTGAGATGATGGAAAGCGAGGGACAGTTTTCTGTAAACAGCTGCTGTTAACGCAGAGGCTAAATTTGGGTTGTGTACTTCGACTCAAGCAGATGGATTTGTGATGGACAGATAATTTAGATGCATGTAAGTGTGTGAGCAATACAGTGGCCGACCTTTATGGATGGTTAACTCTTAGGAGAATTTGCGCCCTTGGAACTGCTTTATGAATAACACATGAACCCGTGCAATAAGATGACTCTCAAAAATGAGCTGCATCAGAAGAGCCTCTGCTGAAGGGTGACTGGTCACCCTTCGTTTCATTCACCTCACACACTTCTGTAGCACACTTCGATCGCACGTGTCCAAGCTGTTGCCCGTGCCCTAATTGAACACGATCTGTGCACAGACAGAAACATTTCTGTATGCAGCCGCTTTAATTAAAAAATTCCGGACGCTCTGAGTTTCTGCGACTGAAAGACAAGATTCGTGCAGCTTTACACGCTGAATGATGCAGCACATGCTCCAGACACCGATTCAAAACAAACTGTTTCTAACGAGCTGTCTTAAAATGTAAGGCGCTAATAAAACAGTGAGATTTGTTGCAGCAGTCAAAGACACGTCTGCTGCATGTTCGCTAGTTAAGAAGAATAGCACAACAACTCACATATACATCCTGTGTGTGCGTGCTGTCGTGGCAACCAACATATGTCTTGTTTTCTGACAGCTATTGTGAAAATCGACACAGGAGCTGAGCGTCTCAAGGAAAGTTACATCTTTTAAAAGTTACATTGTTATTGTTTTTGTCGGAATACATTTATGAAACTGCCTTAAAATATCAGTTCAGAGAACACAGAATTTGTGCCTGTTGAGTTTTCTACATTTACGCATTTGGCAGACGCTTGTATCCAAGTACATTTAAATGATGTTTATGCACATATGTTATGTGTGATCCCTGGGAATCGAACCCACAACCTCTCCGCTGTTAACACAATGCTCTGCCAGTTGAGCTCCAGGAATCACATATAACGTTCTATATGAAGTTACATTACAGCTGTAGGATTTACAAATACTATTCAAAAATGATTGTTTTATAAATTACTCCTAGTGTAATTCAAATATTTGTTACTACTTGCAATTAGTTAGAAAAATATGTTGCAAAAAACGCTTGCCTATGCGTTCGGCAGGCACTTTGACCACATGTAACTTACAGAGCATGTTATATGTTTTATCCACGTGTATATTAGGTTTATTATCTGTTGATGAGTAATATAAGATCTGTAATAATTTCACTCACCTCTAACTGTTGCACAAACAGCATTGGAGATCCAACAATGACTGCAGCTATCCACACCAGCCCTGCAGAGAAATATCAATCGAATTATTTCTGGCCTCTTTCTCACCAACCCTTCTTGTTCATGGTGACTGATGGAGTTATACAGAAATACAACACAAGATGTGAAAAGCTTTTGATGTACCGTACGGCAATGCTTTCTGATACTGTACATACACCAAGCAATAGAAAGATCTTAGGATGTGCACAAGGTACGTAGCTCATGCTGTATGTGCGTTCTTGTGCTGCCACAAAGATTCATGCGAGATGTAGTTTGGTCCCACAGGTACGTCATCAAATAAATAACATATAACAATAGCATTTTTTGGCAAGCTTTGTCGCTAATCGAAACATGCCCATTTTAGCTTGACTCAAAGTTAGCATCGGAGAACTGTAAACAACTTCTGACAAAAGTGTCAGAAAACAGCTGGAAATAGTTTTGTGGAGTATTTAGATTCAGATAAATGCAGGAGGAGGGTTCCTTATGTTCCCCTCTCAGAGGTTCTAAATATCAATCCGAATAAGAAGATAGCTGATGTGTGTTTTGGGCTCACCTAACATTTTATAAGCGCGTTTCGGTGTGTACTGCCTCTTCATTTTGAGCGGATAAACGATGCCCTGGTACCTCTCGATGGCAATGCAAGTCATGGTGAGGATTCCCGTCACGATGGCTGTAGTCTGTACGAACGGAACCGTCTTACACACCAGAACACCTGCAACAGCGACAACAAGACACAGTCACAGTCTGAAAACGCTGTAGTTTGCCGACAACACCGAGTTGCGGTTTACAACACAGATAAAACAACAAACGAGCTGCAATCTGTAACTTTTGTCTCTTGAGCGCCATCTCTGTTTGAAACGTAGAATTGCAGCGTGCTTGCAGAGTTATTTTCTTAACGTGGATGACAAGTTTAAATGATAAACAACTGCTGTTTGAACGAACTACAAAAAACAGCTACCGGATCTTCTTCTTTGTGTTTACAGACGGACATTTTCCGCTCAAGTTAAAAATCACCATTATAAACTTACCGACGGTGCTGAACGCTGATCTGTCATGTACTTCATCAATAACTGCATTGTGCGGGCAGGTCGGGTGCAGAATCATTCATCGGAATAATCAACGTGTCACCAGAGGTGGTTAAACGCAGAAGTCAGACAGATGCTTGCATGCAAATCTCAATATTAATTGCTGCATTTTGTTTCCCTTCCATAACGCCAGCAGAACCTCAAGTGGTCAATTGGAAGTCGGAATAAAAGAGGAGCAGAAATAATCCAAGACCAAAAGATGCTCTATTATGAACTACAAGTGTGTATACTGTGTATGTACTGTTGGCATCTGGCAGGTTTGACTGCTTTATTAAACTGTATCAGGTGCTCATTCATTAGCTCCACCGGCTGCATCGCCCGCTGTCTCTGTTCTCAGCGCTTGTTGAAAATAATTGGCTCCGGTCGCTTTGACCGTGCGCTGTGCGCTGCCCATCTGTTCCGGTGTGAATGCGTCTTTACCCGGTTCATCAGAGTACAGCACGTCCGAGGTTCCTTAGTATGTTTTCCATGCTATTAACTACATCACTACATCACGCGTTTATTGGTTAGCGTGGCGTTGTGGTTTTTAAGTGTCATTGCGAAGTGAATGACATTTTACTAGTTTTGCATCATTGCCCGGGCTCTCATTGCCAGACTGCAACTGCATAACACAAGCAACTTTCAGTGCAATTAAACCTGATGAGGAGATGAGCCACAAAACGCTGTACTGCCGCAGGGACGTTTAGGGATGGTGTGACAATAAAACAATAAAACTTTAATGTACTCGGTGTTTTTTAAAAATCACTATATTCCTACATACTGGTATTTTTACCACTTAGAAAAATAACTTGGAACTAACATATTGTGTGTTAGACAAATACACGATACATGGTACATGTCCAAAAACCATAATATTACCCTAATAGTTTTTGGTTTTGTTTTGTTAGTACAACCAGGATTATACAGAATATTAAATAAAAATACATTGAAATAGTCCAGAGAAATTACCTAAACAGTACGACAGCGTAACGCATTTTGAGAAATTCGTTTTCAAAAATAAAAATATTCCTTTTAAGATAAAACAAAGAATAAACATTAAGACATCGTATGGAATTAGTTTTGATAGTTTCGCTTAAGGACGCTGCTGTGCGCGCCTGACCACAACACGGTCCGTTGCGCATCTGCCCACCATCAGATCCTGTTTCCGCAGGTTCAGTCAAACTAAATGTAAAGTGAATCTCACCTCCCAGCCACTCCGATGAGATGTTCTGCAGCAGGGTGAAGGGAATGCAGAAGAAGGTGATGAGAAGATCGCTGACTGCCAGAGAGCAGATGAAGACGTTCGTGGCCGTTTGCGTCGCGCGTTTACGCACCACAATATAAACCACTAAACTGTTCCCAACCAGCGCCAGTACAAAAATAATCACATACATGATGACAAACGTGGTTTTAGCTCCAGCTGGCAGTTCAGGGATGTAAACCAGAGGCCGGATGTTGTAGGTGTCGATGAATTCCTGACGGGAGAGGTTGTAGTATTGCAAGAGTTCCTGGAGAACCTCAGGGGTGATCTTTGTAGTGGCCGTCATCTCTGTGGATGAGGACATGACGTTTTGTTGATTATTTTATTCGAGTTCAGATAAAGAGTAAATGAATCCTGTCATCCAGTTTGTTCAGAAGTTTAGCGTTATATAATGAAATCCCGCTGGTATAATAGCTGCTCTTATTTGGATGATCTGCGCCTCGGCTGAGCTCGAGGCTCTGATGTGGGGAGGGATCGAGTGCGCGTCTGCTATAGTGTGCACTTGTCACGTATCGGGTACGACCCAGCTAACAATTTTACTGTAGAGTGTAAGAAACGTTTCCCTAACGTTTCTATTAAGTAACATAAATGTTTTCAAAATGCTATTTTGAAAGTTCTAGTAACGTTCAATAACGTCCAGTATTTTACACATCGTGTTAACGTTGTTGCTTGGTTATAAAAACGTTATTCGAACATTTTTAGTTCTGTAACGTTTTGAAAAAGTTCCACTAACTACTGAGGAATAACGTTTGTGATATATGATATATAACGTTAAAAACGTTCTACTAATGTTACTGAAAAAATCTTTTTGATAAGAACTTTTATAGAACATTAGCCAACGTTTTGAGAACGTTCCCTGTAAGCCGAAAAGGGCTAGTAAAGAGACTTTTACTTGTTGATCGATACAGTATTATTAGTAACTAATTACTTAATAGTAATCAATCCGATTACGTGACGCTGCGTGATTTTGGTTCAGTGCAGTTGCGGTCTAAAGATTTAATGTGTTTAAAAAAAGCAATTTTTCATGTTGTCCTAATTATACGTTAGATACAAAGAACACATCTAATTATATAACTAAATAATGTGATGCTGCTTCTGAAAAACACACTGGATGCCAGATTGTAATTCCAGTCAGCACAGGTCAATTCAAAGCTAAAAGAGACGGAAATTGTCATATTGGAGCTGTTCCAGATTCTGTGGCATCTCATCAGAGGTGCTGATATTCCAGCAGGGCTCCCTCCATGTGTCCCCACAAATGACTGCCCGGCGCTTGATGTGCAAAAGTGGGTCACGCAAATAGAAACGGTCATGTTTTATTGTACTGGACTGTTTACCTTGATTGATGCTTTGAGTTCTATCATTGGGTGAACAAATCCGTCCTCAAATTTTCAGTCGTGCATAGTTTGTGGGTTCGATTCCTGGGGAACGCACACATACCGATCAAACCCGAATGCAATAAAAGATGCCTTGGATAAAAGCGTCTGCCAAATGCGCAAATGTAAACCCACAAATTGTGTTTGTTTACTAGAGATTCTGATGTTTTAAATCTGAAGACCAAGAATTGTCACTAAGGATTGACGTGATGCTTTTATTTAGACCAGTTGTAGAGGTACTGGGGTCCCTGATATACCAAACATGCATTAATTCAAATATGAATTCATTTGCATGAACGGGGGTCCGGTAAACTTTAATTAAAGGGGCTGATTAAGTAACTGGAGAGGTTTTCTGGCAGCACGTGCGCGCTGCTGTTGGAGATTAGCTCTTGTGTTGTCCTGGGTCTCCAGGCAACAAACAGCAAACATCAGAGACAGGAGAGAGAGGTGAGCATGATATTTACACTATTTATACTTACTGTACTTTTAAATGAGTTCTATTTCATGTTGAATGAATCGATTAATGCATGAATAAATGGTTTTAGACATGTTTCAGACATTACTGTAAGAGATTAATGAGGTTTTGTGTGCGAAGGTGCACAGTGTTTCCATGCGCGCTGCGTGAAATGAGAAGAGCTTTTAAAAGCTTTTAAGTCTCAAAACTATTGTTATTCTCTGTACTTATTAATTAACGAGATTTTGCACGTTAGGAGAAAAGAGTCATTAGAGTAACTGGAACATGACTTGAATTTAAATGTTCTCCTAGAGATTATGGAGAAGTCTGACGAGCAGATGAGAGACAGTCTGTCCAGGGCGGGGGTACAGACGAGTGCTGATTCCGGGCACAATAAGCCACACGAGACCCCGGGCACAAGCAGGGCCACCAGCAGAGGAAGTCTGCGCTTTGGAGCCCTGAGTCATCATTCCTTCTTCTCCAGACACAATCCTCATCCACACAGAGTCCGGCATATCGAAGGTAAACCACAAGTTTCAGCACCTGACAGGAAGTGCACGAGGTGTGAAAGACATTTCAACACCACCGGGACTGTAGAGAAAAATCTATTTGGTCAAAAACAGTTTATATTTGGTTGCTATGGAAATGAGAAATGAAAAAGTTTGAAAGTCATACATGTTTTAAGACGGTCAGTAGCGCTGATTTAAAATCGACAAAATGAAGTTTCAGCCCAGTTTTCCCCTGAGGAACAAATAGGATTTCCTCACTGGTGGAGACAGATGTAGACGCGAGTTCTTCATGAACAAGACAAAGTGTGAATACACTCAGGTTTTTATTTTAAGAACTTGCCCACAACTTACTAATCTAAAGACATCACAGGCCATTAAGACTGAAGGAGAGTCATGCAATAGAATGAACTTCACAGGGTCTCCATGGAAATCCACGCATAGTTTTGATGGTGTGTTATGAGGGCTGCAGATTATTTCTGTGTGATGTATTTATGATCATCTCAGAGCTTCACGCTCTCCTCACATTTGTGACGTCTTCTACAACTGACCTGAGATCGCTTCCTTAAGCTTTCCATTTCCTTGAGCAGCTGTTTGGAGGTTCATTTGAAGCAGGTGGGATTGTGTGTGAAGACAGAAGAAAGGTTCGGTCACAGCAGGTGTTCAGCCCTGTTTATTGCCTCAGGGGAGGTGCGAGGTATCATCTTTTGATCAGACCATGCATCCATTCTGCACAGCATACATGTTCCGCGGTTCCCCGCGTGGTTCCCCGCTGAACCCTGGAGCAGATGAAGGTTCCAGACATGCATTGAGCACTGATTCTGTCTTTATGTGTGCAGGTCTGAATGGAAAGCCTGTCTGCACGGTGAATGATGAATGGTATGGCTACACCCCCCTCTGTCCACATCCACTCATCAAGAGTCAAGTACCTGTCAGTGGAAGTCGCTCCTCCATGTTCCTCACACCTGACATGAGCGCAGATCCCAGATCAGGTACATTTACATTTGTGCGTGTGGCAGACCTGCTCGCGCTCTCTCATTACTTGAATGAAATGACAGTTTCTTCTGCTCTCTCTCCTTCACCTGTCGTTTCTCAGCGTTCATCTCTGAAAGCTGGCGAGAGGAACTGAAAGATTTGGCCACCAAAGTTCGTCTCACCGCCGAGACCAACAATGACAGGAGAGAAGTACTGAACCTCTCAACCTCTCAACTTTCCTGGGCTTTCTGTTCTGTTCGGTTTTAGCATTAAGAATCATTTGTTCAGTGTAGTGCTTACTGTAGTTCAGTGTATTACTTACTGTAGTTTAGTGTAGTGCTTACTGTAGTTCAGTGCATTACTTACTGTAGTTCAGTGTAGTGCTTACTGTAGTTCAGTGTATTACTTACTGTAGTTCAGTGTAGTGCTTACTGTAGTTCAGCGTAGTGCTTACTGTAGTTCAGCGTAGTGCTTACTGTAGTTCAGTGTATTACTTACTGTAGTTCAGTGTAGTGCTTACTGTAGTTCAGTGTAGTGCTTACTGTAGTTCAGTGTAACATTTACTGTACTTTATTGTAGTATTTACTGTAGTTTCATGTAGGTCAGTATTTACTGTAGCATGTGTGTAAACTGCACTGCAGAAACTGACGGGAGAGGACGAGGCTCCTCGCAGGAAG
>JAZGTI010015462.1:0-13398 GCA_036877585.1 Botia kubotai
TATCTGTTGGTGCCTGGGCAAATATTTGGGGAAGCCCTCAGAAGGTCCATAATCACATAAGTAGGGCTTTCAGAAAGCCCAGTGCTGTGTGCCAAGTGATGAGCCGTGCCTAGATGGCTGTTGAAGCCCAGAACAAGAGAGGGATTCGGTTGAGGGCTAACTCAGTCTTGTCAGATCTGCATCACTCTGTGACCTCATTGCCACCGACACATTTTGTCTTTTGAAAGTCACTTGCCCATACACAATCCAATCAGGATCAGCGGTGGAGAACATGCCAATGCAGCAGTGCATAAAAACAATAGTTCCTTCCATTTTAGTGGGTTTCAAATGCCACATAAACATTAAAAATGTTCATATCATAATAAATAACAGTCCACTTGTGTACTGTAAACCACTTCTTTATAGAGTAATAATGACTGTTGTGGGTTGCAGGTTCCTTACGGAACAGATTCAGAGGGAATGAATATTCTAGGCCTTGTTCTCTTTGCTATGGTTTTTGGAGTTGCTTTGAGAAAGCTTGGAACAGAAGGAGAGGAACTCATCCGTTTCTTCAATGCCTTTAATGAAGCCACCATGGTACTGGTGTCATGGATCATGTGGTAAGTGAAGATCTATAATTCAGCTAAGGCACAGACTCCTTAGTAGGTAGGATCCCTAAGTAGATGCAGATGCAGACTATTGTTTTTGTCCTCCAGGTATGTGCCTTTTGGCATTATGTTCTTGGTAGGCAGCAAGATTGTCGAGATGGAAGATGTGGTTCTGTTGGTCACTAGCTTGGGGAAGTACATTTTTGCATCTATCCTGGGGCACATCATCCATGGTGTAATTATCTTACCACTTATCTACTTTGGATTCACTCGCACAAATCCCTTCAAATTCCTGTCTGGTCTCATCACACCTTTCACAACAGCCTTTGCTACCTGCTCCAGGTAATTTGTTATATTGCTTATATCTCTGAATGTTGCTCTATGTTGCTCTAAGTTTGATAGAGCAACTTCACCTACTTTTTCCTTCTTTGAGTAAAGCATATAAGTATTTGTTCAGTTATTTGTGTTTATGTTCTATTTGTAATGGCCATTATTACTTTGCTTTTGTAATTACTACACGTTGTTTTCTCTGCCTGCACAGTTCAGCGACTCTGCCCACCATGATGAAGTGTGTAGAGGAGAACAACGGTGTCGACAAAAGAATCAGCCGGTTCATACTACCGATTGGAGCCACTGTTAACATGGATGGGGCGGCCATTTTCCAGTGCGTGGCGGCTGTGTTTATTGCCCAGCTTAACAACGTTGAACTCAATGCAGGCCAAATCTTCACAATCCTGTGAGTGCATCTCAGTCTTTTCCTCAAACAGAATCAGTATTCATTGACACTGTGAGCGTTCCGTACATGTGACACTCTGTATCTAAACGAGGCAGAGATACTAAGCTTAATCTAAATTTAAAAGCAGTGCACATTCTGGAGCGTGTCTGGTTATGCTGTTGGGGAGCATGTAGGGAGCAATACCGAATGAGAAACTAAGGCCCTAATAGACAACGTTTGGATTTATGGAGGCATTAGGTATTGCCTATTATGGGGGTCTTCAGCTTTCTGTTTGTTGTCCTAACAATTTTAAATAAACGACCTAAATGATTACTTACTTGCTTCTTCGCAGGGTGACAGCCACAGCGTCCAGTGTGGGAGCAGCTGGCATTCCAGCTGGAGGAATAATCACCATCGCTATCATTTTGGAAGCCATTGGTCTTCCAACCCATGACCTGTCACTCATGCTGGCTGTGGACTGGATTGTGTAAGAACAGTTTAAGAGCTTCTCTCATTTCACTCCTATTATGTAAAAGCATATCACGATAAGGCAGTGGATATAAATGTCTTCCAGAGTTTTGCTCCAATCCCAATGAAGGTCCTCAGGATTACTGCTGAAAAATATATAATAAGCAGGCGATTATAATTAAGGTTAAAACTAAACTCAGTACAGGACAGTGGCTGCCCTGGACCCACTTAAAGTTAAACAGGCCTAGTTAAACAGGCCTAGATTATATGTTTACGTATTGCAGCCTTCCACATCCTCAACGATGTTACTGCAAGAATGCTTTTTTGACAACTTTGAGAAAAGTTTTAGAGAACACTAGCCAAAGTTTTGAGAAAGTTTCTTGTTAGCTGTGTGGTAACTTGCTGCCCGTTTTGTGTAAAGCTTCTTAATAATCTTTAAAAGGTTCTTAGTTAAGTTTTATGTGTTGCATATTTATAATTTGTGAGGCTTGAACATTTTGACAGGAGTTTAGTAACTACTGCATTAACATTCTCTGTGTGTGTCGTATCAGAGACCGCACCACCACTGTTGTGAATGTGGAGGGAGATGCTCTTGGTGCTGGCATCCTTCACCATATTAATGAGCAAGAGATGAAGAAACAAAGACAGCAGCAGCAGCAAGAGGAGCAAGAACTTCAAGAAGTGAAGGTGGAGGTGGTGGCTAATGTCCAGGCAGAGGAGGAGACCTCCCCTCTCGTCACAAACCAGAACCGAGGAGACAGCTCCTCAAGGGAAACACTGGATGACAAGGATGGTGTGGAATCCGTGCTGTAAAGTGTTGACTGTGGTCTCCCATCAGCTTTGATCTCTTTCTCTCTTACTCTTAAAACCACTATAGGTGTGATGCCATCAGTGTAAAGTTTACTCAGATATTTGGGTTGAAACGCTAATGGTCAGTTTGCTGTTTTATATACGTAAGTATCTGAAGTACATAAGAAGAACAGGTGTCATTAAGATAATCTTATCCGTTTGTGCCAAAATGATTTCTTATCAGATGCTGTTGTTGGGAATGAGTCCCAGTTTACACAGTACAGTTTTAAGGGATTTATTTTGTTAGTTTTCAAGCAGTTGTCTAGTGAAGAGATGGATAGTAATGAAAATCATTCACAGAATGACCTCTTGCTCTGTTTGTCTGTTACATTTTAACGTACGGTGTGAATCATTAACTGTTTTAAAGATGGACCGAAAAGTATTTGCTGTAAGAATGTGTGTTCCTAATGGCAAATCCAGTGATACTGTGGTATGTTCTGGTACCTATGATTTATTTGAGACTACATCACAACTTTGCATGTGTGCTTGTTACGAATGCTTAAACATTTTAAGCTGATTCAGAGCTTGTGATTTTAATGTTAATACTTTTCATACTCTCTGATTTTAATTGAGTGTCATGCTTAAAAATTAATAGACAACTCAGGGTCACATCTGATAATTTCACCTGATGATGAAAAACCTAGATTTACGTTCTCTATACATTTGTATTGTATTTGTCCCAGGAACATCATGGTTTCTAGCGACATCAGGTGGACAGTGTGATTATAAGCATAGACTTGTCATGTCATATTTGTACATCTTAATGCCAGTGAAGTTTTGCCATTAGTTAAACAGGAAACGATTTAAAAGCTGCAATTTGAATGTAATGTAAATCTGTGAAGGAATTTAATTTATTAATTGTTTAGGTTTTTTGTACCGCATTGAAAATTATTTTCTTAATCTGTTGCTACCAAAACGGTCACATGTGAAAAGATTGAGATGAACTCTAAAAGCTATTAATAGACTACTGCACAAATTAATGTGTTTTTGATATGGCCTTTTACTCCATGTATCTTTATCATTCTCTTATAACTGTAAGTTATCGTCTTGTTTCCGCTGTGTCTCTGCTTACCATTAAATTAAAAGCATTTGGTTTCTGATTTACATTTAGAGTGGAAATGTTTCCTACAAACTGTGTTCTATTAGAAGATGTTTAAAGCACAAATCTAAATTTAAAGTATTTAAAGTACGACCTTGCTTTCCTGAGGGGGGCGCTTAAGGGCTAAGCAAGCAAGTTGATTTCTTTTTCGTCTTACTGACATTTGTACACTGAAATCTACAACTATTTAAATACCTAAATTAATGTAAACATTTGAACAGAAAATCAGAAATCATGTTTTAAAAAAAAACTTATAATCAGACCACTGTTATTGGTCCATTTTTTAAAGCGCTGAGAAAAGTAGCACATAAAGAATGGCGTCGTCTATGTATTATTTAAGAAGCGCTGACAGTGATTTAAACCAAAATAATGACAACTTTGAACTTTGAATTATAATTATTTAAATGATACGCCTTTAATCGTATCGTTTTACCCAGGGGTCTGACGTTTAACGCAGAATGATCATGCGCATGCGTATTAATATGAAACTTGAATGGGCGCTACTGAACTTTGGGGTCGTGCAGTTTAATGTCGTGAAATGTGGATTCCTACTGGCTGCAGGCGACAATCTGCTTGATCCGCCTTTGTGTTTATACACCGTTTCCTGAAGCTCCTAGGTACCTCAACAGTGATGTTTTGGTATCATTTCTGAATCTTTTGTGCGTAATTCATTCAGCTGCCGAAGGATTAAAGCGGTACGTATACATGGGAGGGTAATTTGTCGTAAAAGCAAGTTTAAACAGTGAAAGTGGGACGAACGGGGGTATTAAAGCTGCTCTTTAATTGGTTTAGAGTCTGGCTGATACATACTTTTACAAATAACATTGTGTGCTGCATGCGACCGCTGAACAAGTGCATTTTGTCTGTATCAATGTATGGATAGACGCAACAGTTCCCCTATTTCAGAACAGCAGACTTGTTATTTCCTGTTGTAATTGCTTTCTGTTTGTATATCCGTGTGTTGAGTGTAATGTTATTAGTTTCTCATCATCACATTTTTGGACCGTTAAAATATTTATATAAGGAAATATTAATTTACCTAATAGCCTACCCGTTTGTTTTCATAGTGTTTTCTACTGAAATAAATCAGCGAGCCTGTTATTAAATCAGATGTTGCAGATTCTAGATCACAAACCAAGTAATTACGTTTTCCATGTTTTATATTTGAATTTAGCCGCGTTTTATCTGCGATTTATCTGCTCATTTGTTTGGGGACCTGGTTACCATGGTAACTGTCCGACCAAACCTATGACTTTCTATACTATAGACTTAAGTTTAAGTGATTAATAATTTTACATACAAGTCTGGTTTTATGCCCACAGGTTAAGTTACCAGCTTTGTGAGTAACTGGAACTAGATCTAATGCTCTGATTCACACACTGTCGTAAAACTGTCGTTTGACACTGTAAGTCTACAGTTTTTAAAGATGACCACATATGACAGGAGACGTTCAGCAAGCATTTTAAAAGTAGAAGGAGGCCAAAAAGGATTATATGGACGCATACTTGTCTTTGTTTTAGGCAGGCTGTGATTTAAATTTGCCCACGTGATCACCTCTCATGACATGCCATTTTCTGTTGGTTGCCATGGAAACCAGAAGCATCAGCCAATCAAAGAACAGTGGGGTCAGTGTAGTATTCCACAGAGAAATGAAAGAAAATGCTTTGTCTGCGGCTGGCATTTATAACGGTTAATACATAATATTATTACATTATGTGGGCCAACACATAATAATACTATTTATAGCAGTTGTATCATAACAGCTAAGATAATACATTTGCCTTCATACAGTAGGGTATTATACTTGTTTTAATTAGATTTTTCAGGTTTTAAATTTAAGTTTCTAGTATCATATGGTTGTCAGACTGTGTTTGGTTTTGTAGGTAGGTTCATGAGCTACCAGCAAGCCTGAACATGTAGCCTTAAATTAGATTACTTATTTAGATCAGAAGTACACCCATTACAATGAATGAGTTTTGTTTTCAGCGCTATCATATTAAACCACACAGAACTTCCTTCTCTGATGATTTAAGCCTTTGCCTTGTTAAATCGTGCAGTGTTTAATACAACGTTTTTATGACCTTTTAGCTCTCAACTCAGCTAAAATGAGGTACCCCAGTGTCCGGATAAGTTGTTATGGCTCTCAGAGTTGACAAAGCCTTATCAGACACCTCCTCACAGATGGAGAGCTATGGGAGGTGGAAGTCCAGGATCCCGGAGGTCATTCGCAATGGTCACTCCAGACCACACAGTCATAGGACAAGTGAGGGGTCCAGGCCTGCATGTGTCCAGGAGATTAAAGATTCAGACAAACAGCGTAGTGATTACAAAAAGACAGTCACCATGGCACCTGTTTCCAGGTATATGACAGACAAAAGCCTGTACACTATGAGGAAACCCTTGATTTCCTCCACGCCATGCCAGATGCCCATCCTGAAGAATTCGGCCACAAATAAAGACTCAGGAGGGGTAAGAATCTGATGCCACATAATGTGTGTACTGCCCTTAAAGGGCATTTATATCCAGTTGGGAGGTGGTGGTTGCTTGCTGTTTAAAAATCTGGAGTAGTAAAGGTTTTGGGTTTACTCTCAGTTTTGATTCACTGTAAGGCTCTATCGCCACTGAGACCTTTGTTAAGATGACTGATTGTCCCTGCAATTTGTGTACTGATTACATTGGAGGAAATTTGCCCAAAGACCACAACACAAATCCGAGAGTAAAATAAAGAATTAAAAATCTTAAAGAATTTAAATCTAAAGTATGTAATGTAGTTTTGTGTAGTGTGTGGTCTCATCTTAATATACAGAGCCATGTATATGATGATTCCTCTGAAGAGTGAACACTGTGGCTTTGTGGCACTATCATTGCTCTGTTCGAGTGGCTCAACCAGCCCAGCATAGCAACATTGTCTTAACCACTGGTGTGAGTTTGGGGAAGGACTATCTGGTCAACCAGTAGAAATCTGTGATTATTATTGCAGTTCTGTTTGTTGAACTGGTGGCACACTTTAAATCTTACATGCCTGGATTTTTCATTAACCATTATCAAATATTGTTTTCGTTCAGGAACCTCACATGAGCCGAGCAGATCCCCCTAAAGAAAAGGAAAAAAGTCCAGGAAATAAATCATTCAAATATATCACAGATGTGTCTTGTACATTTTCCTCACCAATGTCCAAGGAAGACCTGGACACCTCAATGAGCATATCAGACCTCAGGCAGTCGTCATGTGATAAGGAACCTATTTTTAACACTTTGTACAACAAACACAGCCTGTCCAGTCCCTCTTCTGCTATTTTGAGCCTAACAGAACCTTCAGTGTCTAAGTTGTCCTCTCCTCTGAATATTTCTCACTCCAACTATACATCTCGTTTCACTAGAAATGTAAAAACAAGAGCAGGTGGAATGGACAAAGGTAGAGATGCTCTCCTCAACACAGGATCTGCTCAGGATTACAGTAAGATCCATCCACATGGACTCGAACACATGTCCCCTTATCAGGCCAACTATTGGGCCTGTGCCATCCCAAACGCCATGCCACCCTCCCCAGATCGGAGATCACCCAGCTGGGACCCTGAAAAGGAATACCAGGCACTCCTGGATTATACATACCCTCTGAGACCGAACATGGCCAACACATGGAGTTCACCAGAGTCAGATTCTCTGTCACAAACTGATCCACTGTTGCAAGATTCCGGCATTGAGTTGAACTCTTCCAGCTTGTCCTGTTTGGACCAATCCCAGACCAGAACTCAGAAGGGACGGTATAGCCCAGCAACAGGCCAAAGGTCAACTGAATTCCAAAGTCTAAATCTAAGGAAACTATCACATTCTAATCCCTCAGATAGAATGCTGTCCAGCAGCCTGGACTCCTCACTAGACCAAGCTGGCTTGTCAGGTGAGAGTTTGGACTGTGAGAGGAAGATGAGAGTTCATTACCGTAAATTTGATATCTTCCCTGCGTTCAGGTCCAACCCCACATTTATTAGTTCAGCATGCATCCTGCCTCGTGCTGCTTCACATAAGGAGTTGGATGAAGAGTTCCTTCGCCTGCCTGAACAGATACAAGAACTTAATTTGCTTTCACAGCAGATTAGGGACATTAGTGGCCAGATGAGCAAGCCGGTCACCACCAGCTGGGAGTCTCTGGGAAGTGAAGTTACTTCTGTCAGGTCACCAGCAGTTCAAGTGGATAAACAGGAAGTGGTGGTGGAAGAACGAGGTGAAGATGTTGAAGCAGACTGGGGATCTGTCTCTGAAGATCATCTAAAGTCTGAGAATTATTTAGAGGAATCAAAGGAACCTGGTGCCAGTATGCAGATGATTAGCCAAGAGGTGAACAGGAGAACCCTGAGGGAGGTGGGAACCATTATGGATCAGCTGAGTGGAATGTCAATTTCAGAGCTTCAGAGGAAAATACAGATAGACCAGGATGAAGAAGAGTCACTCATGCAGCACATACAGGTGATGAAATTGTAAGATTCTGTTATGATCATGACATCTGAGGCTGCTAATAATTTATAAAAGATATTACACTTTCTCAATAGGCGTTTTGCTCAAACCTAGAAAAGCTGATTAAGTGGCTGTACAAGGTGGTAGAGAAAGTAGAGGTCCTTTCTCCTCCCACTGCTGACTTGGAGAGTGTCAAAGCCTCCCTGGCTGACTACAAGGTTGGTGAAATAAATGCACCTTTTAACAGCAATAAAAAAATAAAAGAAGGAATTCAAAAGTAATAAACTGTCACATGATGTTCCCACAGAGTTTTCAGAAGGAAGTCCACGCTCATAAGCCTCTTACGGAAGATGTTCTACAAACTGGAGAAATGTTGTTGCGTTGCATGAGCTCAGCCTCTCCATGTGAGTCTCTTTAACATTATCAAATGCTATGACTACAACAGGATAATGTAATGTAATTTAGTATCCTAGAGAAGTGTCTGCAGTATAATGAATGGTTTAAACAATCAGAAATGTATGCTCTTGTTGTTAAACCGCTGCAAGTTTTGTAAGGAAAAACAAGCTTTTTTTAATAATTCAGGAAAGTATTTTACTCCAGTTTTATGATCTTTAAAAGCACTAACAAATCTAAATCTTTCAGCTATTATACTGAATACTAAATGAGTAAGACTACTGTGCATGGAATATTGCATTGTTTTACTGAAGTCTCAGTGGCTCTGAAGCTGTGAAGTGGTAAAGTTACATTAAATGTGATGAAACATATCTTTTAATTTTCCACAAGCACCATCATATTCTCTTAGTTCTCTGGTGCTTTTGGTTCACTTCCACAAATGTCTACGGATTTTCGGTTTTGGACATGTTGTGTATTGTAACCCAATACTCAAGAAAGAAGAAACACTGTGTTTGCAGAATGCACCCATGCATACAAGTTGAAGAGCCGTGCCGTTACCTAGCATGTCGTATTCCAATCTCCCTCACCATGCAAAGACCTTGTCCTCTTATATCTTTACTCAAGTCACATTAGGCATTAACAGTTCAGTTTATGTCAACACATCATCAGTCTTTAGACTGCTGCTAAAATTGACAAATGTATACAATGATTTTCTCCTCTTTAGTTCTAAAGGAGACATTGGCGCTGATAGAGAGGCAGTCTCGTACACTGGAAACTCATTCAGAGTATCTTTTCTCCTCTATACTATCAGCCATGAACAGCCTCACTGACCCCAGCACACAGGAGGCCTCAGGTAAATGATCTACAACCCTCATCTCATCTCTGCAGTTAAGGCTAATGGCATCAGATGTGGGTTTACATGAACATATATCAGTATTTCAGAATCCACATATATTTGATATATATTTCAGTGCACTGTAGTGTCATAACACTGTTTGATATTGTTATGATTAGATAGATGAGTACAGTAGATAAGGTGAGGAGTCCTTAAAAGGTTTTTTTAAATGTAGCTTTTATTAGTGACCTTAACTGTGACCTCTTTCTCTACAGAGGGGGTCTCCTGATGATTGCCCTGAGAAGGTGGTTTGAAAAATAACCCGTCTGCTCACTGTCTCTATTCTTTGTGCACCTTTGAGTCCACATCAAGAGGACAATAACTTCAAACTGCTTAATACTTGAACAACATTTCACCATTTTTTTTTACTGTATCCAAAAGTGTTGTTTGCTATTTGTATTTTAGGCTTGTTTTCTTAGTGGAAAACTCCTGTATGTTATCAATATATTTATACCAGCGTGTGATATTAATCTTTTTTTAACAAGAGGTGCAGACATGGTGGCAGTCATGATTGTCATCTCAGGTTATTACCCATATTAAGTTTTAATAAGGTCCCTGCGACTGTGGTTTTTCAGAGTAGTCTGTGCCTCAAAGTCATGCATTTATATTCTGTTTTGATTAACTATGATTGTTTTTTTAGAATGTAGAATAAAAATGGTCTCCTGGAGTTCTTAAGGCTAAAGGCAAAGTGCTTTAATTGTCTACAAACATGTCTTTATCATCAAGCGTAACATTGTGTTCTCAGGCCAATTAAAAGGGAAATTTTTGGAGAACCCATTTAAGGCAGCTGAAAAGCTGTAGGCTGTAAATCCCCTAAATGTTCTTAAAAAGTATTTGAATTTGTGGTGTTAAAGGATGAAATACATAGACATACATGGATATCTGATATAGTACCATGTGCACAGAGAGTGTGTTCTTACTGTTTTGTTCTTACTGTATTAACTTTCTTACTGTATTTGTTTTTTAAAACAACAATAAACAGTCACTTAATATTTCACCTGTATTTTTAATTCATTTTTTTTTAGCCGTGCAGTCTTCTGTGAATGAAGGATATTTGAATATGTACAAAAGGCAAAGTGTGATACAGTGAATCATCCTGTTTGTACTGATATTTCTTGTATGCACATACTGTACAGAAGTATTTCCATTCATGCAAAACAAAATCATTAACAGAGGTCCTTTAATCCAGCCTCTCACTAAAGGTCTTTAACAGTAGAATCATTTATTCCAGAAAACTGATGGTGCTATGATTTCTTCCTCTACCAGATCTATGAACTGCTTTTGTATACAAACTGTAATCTTATAAAAAATGATATATGCTTAATGTCCCCTGTACGATAGGTAAAATATCACTCTAAAACGCTTATCAAATAAACTAAACATGAAATATGAACTAGACATGAACTGTTGCCAAGTTCATTCAAAAATGAATTCATTTGACTTTATTATGAAAAAGAAAACATAGTGTTTGTGTCAAGTACGGATTTGTGAAACTGTTGTTTTCGATGTATTCCACAGGTAATAGCCAATATTGAGTGATTGTTGATTAATATAATATTTGCATATAAATGTTGAATAAATAAACACAAAGGGTTTCTACATGTCCCAACAAGATTTCCAGATATATTGATATTGTACAGTATGGTCGTACAATATTTGTTTTGTTAACTGTTACATATTGCGGAACTACAAGAGTCTGCAGCCACAAATTAAATGCAAAAGAAAGTAAACCTACTTAAATCATGTATTTACCTCTACAGAACTGTCAATTCAGATCTTACATATATATATATACATAGCGTATATGTACATATATTTTACTAAACTAAAATTGGACTGTGAGCCACTCTTGTCTAGTTGACCAGTACAAACTGGCAAAACATAATCCATGGGGACAGAATCCTACACATGCAAATATAAACAGTAAAATAATCAACAAGAAATAAAGAAAAGAAGAAGTTGATGAATTGTGACCAGTCTGGCCCTGTAGTAGGAATGCAGTGAGATAAATACATTATTCTTAGAAACCTGCACACAGAGAATTTAAAATCAACGAGTGAAAATGAAATCCATCCTTTCTTGGGGTTAGTTAAAAGCAGCCCCTGACAGAAGGCAGGGCTGAAGGGAACTGACTGTTACCAAATTTCTGACTTCTTATCAGTTTTAGTTTTTGAAAAGCAAGGGAAGGGGGCGGCGTATTTTTAAATGGTTTTTGGTAGTGCGGCTACATACCGTACAACTTGAGTAACAAACTGTTGCCTGTTTCACACTCGTTTATTCTTTCTATTGTCCACATTCACTTTCTGCTCCATGACAAATGATCTATTCCTCTCTCTTGTATTGTGGGGCTTGCTCCATGATCCAGGAACCAAGATGGGAGGGTTGGGGGAGAGGGGTCTCAGCAGCAGCCCCCGGATGCGGGTTTCACTGGAGTGCTCTGGATCTTCACGTTGGACTTCTCTGCACCTCCAGCTGTGGCTCCGGGGCCCATTCTCTTCTTGATCTCAGCAGCCATGGTCATGAAGGCCTGCTCCACATTGGTGGCATTCTTAGCGCTTGTTTCCAAGAAAGGAATGCCAAGGGAATCAGCAAATTCCTAAAGAGACAAACCAAGATGTTCTTTCAGTTAGAAGACTGGTAAAGTGAACAATTGCAAGTGTTTAAATTTACATTTATCCAAAGCGACTAACGTTGCATTATACTATACATTGTTTCTGAGTATGTGCAATCCCTGGGTTCGAACCCATGATCTTGCCTTTGTTAACTTGTTCTAAAATCTGGTGAGCTGTGTACCTGGATTTTTTGTGCCCACTATATTACCTTTGCTGTTGTGTAGTCCACCACTTTCTTTGTTGTTAAGTCACACTTGTTGCCAACCAATAACTTGTTAACATTTTCACTGGCATAGCGGTCGATCTCCTGTAGCCACTGTTTAACATTATTGAAGGATTCCTGAAGGGTGGGGAAAAACATAGAAAACATTACATATAATTATCACATCTTTATATTATATCTCCATTTTATATTTCCACAGGTGTACCAGCTATCTTACCTGATCTGTAACATCATAGACTACAATAATGCCGTGTGCTCCTCTGTAGTAGCTGGATGTGATTGTGCGAAACCTTTCCTGCCCTGCTGTGTCCCACTGTAAGAAAAAATATATATGAGATGGTTGAGCCAAACACATATGGGTCCAAGAAATACTAATACAACTGAAACAGCAGAGCAAAATCACCCTGAAACAATGAAAACAACATCACTAAACAATTAAAGCATTGTAATAACACTTGTTATAACAAACTAACACTTATAATGTTATTAATGTTATATATACAATAATATTAAATATATTATATATAAGTTATTAAATTATTACCACTTACAACAGTTATGTTCGTAATTAAACTTCACAGGAGACAGGAACTTACGATTTGAAGTTTGATGGTCTTTCCATCCAATTCTATAGTTCTTATTTTAAAGTCCACACCGATAGTGCTAATGTAGCTTTCTGTGTATGTGTCATCCTAAAAAAATAAAAAAATAAGCAGGCACATTTTCAGTACTTAAGGCCAGTCAAATCTTAATAAGCAGAATCAAATTCTGCTTATAGGCAATATGCTTTATGTCAATGCACTGTATATAAAGTAAATAGAGCAGATTCTTTGTGCACAGGACAGCTGCTGCCAATACAATGATGGCAATGGTCCCATAAGAAAGGTGTAGGGAAGGTATACTTACTGCAAATCTAAGAAGAAGGCAGGACTTTCCGACACCAGAGTCACCAATCAAGAGCAGTTTGAATAAATAGTCACTGTAAAATTAGATAGCAGACAGTCAGATTTAGTTCATTTTTACCAATGTTTGGGTATTCAAGATCATATACAGCCAGCATGAACCCTTGCATGCCAGAAAATACAATGCCTATTTAATTGAATTAA
>JAZGTI010015463.1:0-13398 GCA_036877585.1 Botia kubotai
TATATATATTTATATGACACGTCTTTTCAAGCTCTTCAGATTCTGTCATCCTTTCAAGCTCTTAATTTCATCTCCCTGTAATCAGCAATATGATGACTATTGACTGTTGTATGCACAAGCACAATAAATTGTTCAGTTATGTTATTAGAAGATATCTATAAAAAGTTTAATACTTCATACTTTCTTATTTCAGCAAAAAAACCCACAAATATTTAGCCGCAATGTTTATTTAACAATAGGAGTGTCACTATAGAACCGGCACTTTTGGACTGTTACATCTTATGGTTGGTTTAAATGTCAGTCAGATGGTTCTTCCTGTCTGAGCAGGTGGTGCACCTTTCACCATTTACTCTAAGGTTGTCAACATTTAGAAACATGCTTTTTGTTGAGAACTGAATCTGAGATCACAGTTGCAGCCTCAGTTAAATTCTGTAGCAGTTCAGACATGAATCTTGTTTGGGGACATTGCTAGAAGCTTAGTTGCTATTTGGTAAACATCAGTGTAAGCCAAAATTCCAGACTGTGTTGAGCTAATGTCATGGTCAACTGTTTATTAGAGTATCAGGTACTGCCTTGTTTCCAGAAATCCGGCTGCTTCAAATCCTCCACCCTCCCAGCCCCCACTACTGCTGTCTGTAGGAAGGAGCTGATCTCATTGCTAACACATTTTCTTGTCCCCTAAGGCAACTGCTAAGCAAAGCTGCCTGGGAATGTTTGTGCTTAGTATTCACAGAACACAGAAACATTTGCAGTATAAGATCACATGCAGTGACTCCAGACATGATGACATCTAGAATTAGTCCATTCCCTTTTTATTATCATGATCTTTAAAAATGAGGAACTTGAGCTTGTCTTACCACAAAGTAATGACTTGCCATAGCAAGTCTGTTTACAGACAATCTGATGCATATTGTGCAAAAAATGGTAAGCACTCAATGGCAAGTTTTCTCTTCCAGTCTGATTGGTTTATATGACTTTATATAACTTCCGAAAGTAAGGGCACACAGAGCTAAGGATTAAAATCAGTAGATTAGTGACATCACAGTTTTGTTTAAAACTGGCAAGTGAAGTAGATATTCATGAGTTGAACTGTATATTACACTTGATTTCTTTGAGTAACGGGTAAAATAATGTTTACTTTTGGATTGACAGAAATTATGATAACACCTACAAACAGTCAGTGGGTGCTTCTCAATACTCAAATTGATGCTTCCTCGATTTCTCGCTCCTCTATCCTCCAGTGGGGGAATAAGGAGTGAGGAAGCTTCCTGAGTGTGTGGAAACAGGTGTATTCTATGTGAAAGTGTTTTTTTGTCCTTGTCTGTCGTCCTTACATACTTCCCTGACATCCTTAGTGGGTGGAGCTAAGATGCGAGGAAAGTCTTTTATCTAGATTTTGCTTTCAGTTTCGGTCAATTTGTGTGACCCTATTTTCTTGCTTTACTTTTTTAAAATCATAATCTTAAAATTTGAAAACACTGCTAACAATGTATAATATCAGCTGATTTTTTACTTTATTAGTCTGGTGAAAGGAGAGCAGTGGCCAAAATGAGTTTTTTATTGTACTAGTTACACTGCAGCATAACACACACATACACACATTTGTACATTTGCCTTCATTTAAATAGTCAAAAACTTTAATGGAGTTTTATATCAAATATACGTATATATATTGTGTAAATACATAGCCATACTATAAATGCATATAAATAATGTCATTTTATATTGCATTTATTTGTGTACTAATTTAATCATTTTTTTATGATTATGTTTGCTTGTACTCTGTGCCTGTAAGATCACAGAGGAATCTTGCACTAAGTCCCTATATTGCCTCGTAGGGTTTGTAATTTACTGTTTAAATTAACAACACGTCCAAAATAACACTATTTTTTTTTTATAGGCGTTATGTGGCTGCACAGTGAACATTCCCACCATTGATAACCGAGTGATCCCACTGCCCTGCAACGATATCATCAAACCAGGCACAATTAAAAGACTGCGTGGAGAAGGTCTACCTTTCCCAAAAAATCCATCACAACGCGGAGATTTGATAGTGGAGTTTCAGGTGCGCTTTCCAGACAGAATACCACCCCAGTCCAAAGAGATCATCAAACAACACCTACCCCAGTCTTAAAGGAAATTCTTTGGATTCCCTTTAATGTTTTCTCCCCTTTACCCTAAAAATGCCAACACTGAATACACTTTGATATTTTGTTACAGTTTTAATTTATTATTAAGCAAGTGAAATGCTGACTTTTTGGCTGTTTTAAGTGATTTGTTATGTTATGGGCAATGACTTTTACCCAGGACCTTTAGGAATAATCATATCGTTCATCTTTGTTAAAGGAGAACAGGAAAGGCACGGTAACTAATTTGTTGGATGGAAGGTTGACATTTTTGGTTTTGTGTTGGGGAAGGACAATCCAACAATCACAAGCTATTTATTCTGGTTTTGGATCTTCATTATTTTGTAGTTGATTTAACTCCTTTTCCTAGTAATAATCTAAAAATATGATATTTTAATGGCGAAGTATGTAAAAGTAAACTCTAAAGAATGGAAACTTCTGGATTTTTAGGATTTTTGAGCACCAGCATAGCATAGCCTGTTTGGTAACTACTTGATATATTTCCTCTCCCTGATTCACCTCAGCAGTCTACAGGTGCTTTCTTATCATTTTTGAAGTACCAGGTGCTGCTATTAATGGCAAACATTTGGAGATGTGATTACAAGATTTTGAGATCACAGAAAATTTGAGTGCCTTAATGTGGCTCAAATCAACCTTTCATTTTTGTTAGCTGGGTTTAATTCTTTTGTTACAACTATGTAGTATTACAACACTACACTGTAATAAGATTTTGTATTTTTTTAGTTTTTCAGGTTTTTCCCTTAAATATTATTTTGTAATAGCCATCATTATCGGGATAGTTCATCCAAAAATAAAAAAAAATCTTTCATTTACTTATCGGCATGATGCTTGAAACATGATTTTATCACTTAGCAGAATGTCCAGGCTGTTTCTCCACACAAAGATTGATGATGGTGACAAAAAGTGAAAGGGTAACATAAAAGTTGTTCATATGTATCATGACTCATATAGTCTTCTGGCACAAGTATTTTGAAGCCAGATGAACAGACCAAAATGTATTAACTGAAAATCTTGCCTTCTGCCCTAGCTCTCAGATACTTTCAGATATTATGGAGGTGTGCTTCTTTTAGATGCTTCAACAAAAAGAATACACCAGGGGTCTCCAATCCATGTTCATGGAGGTCCACAGACCTGCAGAGTTTATCTCCAAAGACCTTGAGTACCTCTGAAAGTCTGGTAGACCTCGTTGGAGACCTCTGGAATTCACCAAGAATCATCACGGCAAGAGTTTGATTTTATTTATACCTTACCATAGCATAAGCCTTTAGAAGGCTTTAGAAGACTTAGATTATAAAGCACAAGTCCTATTGGCTATTTATGGTATATTTGTTTCCATTCTGGAGCTTTACAGCTGCCACGATAATATTTAGATAAACTATCTTTTAAATAAATGAACAGCTATTGAAAAAGCTCAATATATTTTTTCTAGCATACACACCACTCCACATCAGAAAACTTATAAGTTCATGTTTCAGCAGCATGCCAGTCTCAGCATATTAAGATAAAAGTGCCATTTTCCATCTTATAAAAGTGAGTGAGAGATCTGCGTATGTTAAACCTGTTTGAAGATCTGCCTGACATTCATCTGTGTCAGTGCTGCAAAACGCATAACTGTGACATCAAAAAGATACATTTTTTAAGTCTAATACTTTAAGGTCTTCACTGTTCAAGAAGCACAGCTACAATTATTAAACTTTATTAACAGTTATAAAGTTAAACGAGGAATTGATTTAGATATACAAAAATTCCAGCTTTTGACTACAACTATATTTTACACTTATGAACTACAACTGTATTTAAAATGTGCAATGTGAAATTTGCAATAGTTTCCTGTATTTTAACGACAAATACTCATATTCATTGGATTTGTGTATTGTGTATCATTCTATTGTAACAGCAGCCTCTGAGTAACAGTATTTTCTATGAATAAACTGTAATTTTGCCTTTTTCAAGGAAGCATCCAGGTATCTCCTACACAATCACAACCGATTCTCAGAACATTGTAATTTTATTATTACTGTATTTGCTGAACAATTGACAGTATGAGGCAAAATGACAGGTACCAGATGTTTCATCATGTGCTGGATTGTTACACTATTGTATACACAAGGCTTGTAAGGTTTGGACACTTTTGTTTTGAGTGTGAATATCAGATTTGCCTTTTTTTATCACTGTCCTCATATGTATATAAAAGTATTAAATCCTACTCTGCCCAAAGGGAGGATAAAGTAATGGAGAAAGCAAACAGTGTGGTGGTTTATTGTGATTCTGGCACTTCTGTAGTGGCCCAAATATGCGTGCTATTGGATTCCTCCATTTTCAATAGTAACAGTATATGTTTTGATTTTTAAGGTTTACAAGAATGAGAAATAAACCAAAACTCTTGACAGAAATGGACAATAATAAGAATCACTGTGTTTCAGACTGAACGACATGTAGACTGCAGACTGTCTACGCACTGAATTGCATGGCAGAGCATGCAAGGCAACCAATACTCATGACAATTTGAATTTTGCTAAATATAATAGTAAATATAAATAGTATAATATAAATATTGCCTGTAGTTTATATGCAGTCATACTTTGTCATGATCAGTCATACTTTGTCATGTATATAATATAATTTCATAGATTAATCTTGGATTATTGTAAACAAAGTAGAGGTTTTCTTTGTAAAGTATTTCTTTATATCAGATGGGGTTATAACTGTATGAAATTTTCACTGTATGATAATCATCATAGAGAACAGCACAGTTTCACAGTATATGATATTATTTATAAGCAGCAATGACCCCTAAAAAAATAAGAACACATTTTTTGACTAAACAAATGCTTTATTACAACAATCTTGACACCGTTTTAATGAAATTATGAAGGTCTCCAATTAAATTAAAAATAAACCTATACACTGCCATTCTGTTTTATGATTTAATACAAATATTTTATCAAAAATGGTGGTAATAAATGAATGCATTAAACCTTAACAAATTAATTGTTTTAAAATATTATCAAATGTATTTTAACTTTATTTTTGGCAAAGTGCTGCACAACAGAGGTATACTAAGTTAAAAAGTGGACAAACATAATATTCCTTAAAAATAATGTTTAAATAAATTTAAGTATTATAAAGAATATTATTGTTGTTATTATTATATTTATTATTAAATTATTAATTTGAAGTGCATTCTGTTGTACATTAATCATTTCAAGTTAAATAGAACTTTTATTTTGACGGGCTGTGGACAAGTTTTAGAGTGTCTTTGACAATGATTTTTCTCGAATAAATCTACAAAATGTTTGTTTTCTCAGAGCAGCTCTGGCAATGTTCATGTGTTTATAAAGACACTGAAAACACCGTTAGTGTCATACATGCTTCAGTATGTAGTAGATAATGATTCCATTCACAGACATGTAAAAACAGCAGGTTTTGTATTTATTCTCTTTGCGCTTAAATATTAACAGACACATTGTGCGTTTCACATGACTACGACACATCTACGTTATATACTGTATACTGTTACAACTTTAATATCAACTTTATATATGTATTGCAGACAAAGTATATAATCTCAGTGACTTAATAGGCATAACAAAACATTCTACTTTATCTCATGATGTGACTGATCATCTCTCACACTTGTGAGATTCCCAGTAACTTCACTGTATTCCTCTAATACATATATGTCAGTGACTGTATGATTTGAGAAATTAGCAGTGACATTCCAGGCAGTTCTATACAGAGTTCCTAATGTGCACCAGTTTTTCAGTCTGGAAAAACTTTCCTTTTAAGTTTTAAGGCTCCATTCATTAATCACTGATGTAGGGTCAAAAGCATGCATGGCATGCATGATGTCATTGGTTCCATTTGATTCCCACTAGCAACCACTGGTACATACAGAAAGATAATTTTGCTAATAAGTATTAATAATTCATTGTTCTTCATCTTTACAAACTTTCATCCAATACCATTAAAGTGTTGAAAATAGGACACCGGAAAATGTATTGTTCTCATAAATATTCACATCAGGTGCAAGCTTAAATTCTCTGAAGCATAATGAAAGTGAACTAATTACCAACAAACACTAGAAAACACTGAAATATGCTAAAAAATAAACTGAGATTTTAGCAAGTTTAAATATTATCTTTCATCTCATATGCAACTAATATGACTAATATAAAAATATACATCCAATCCTCAAAGTTTCATGACCAACTGGGAAAATAATCCTATTGTATTGAAACTATGTAGGGATTGAAGCAATACTGTAATTACATGCAGGTAAGTATATACAACACAGTGTATGTACACAATTAAAGCATATAAAAATACTTATGTAAGTACATAGAAGTTAAAAACATAATATACACTGTGGGTATGTTTGATAAAACTGTTATGAGAAATGAGTAATCAATATTATTAAACAGCCACTTCACGATCATGAATGTTCTTTTGGGTATTTTCCCCTCTGTAAGATGACTAACACAGTAAGTCTGCCTGACCACATAAGGAAAGCAGAGTGGACCTTGAGTTGCATGTGTTGCCATGACACAACACTTGGAGCAGTCGTGAGAAAGACAGGAATAATTTACTGACTATATTTGACCAGCAGGAGCGACCCAACAGCTGAAAGAGTTCAACCTGAGCATGTCACAATGTGACTCTGCTTCTAAACCATTTTGAAATATGGCACGATTGTGATCACAGCCAGAATAAACAGATGCCATTTCCTAATGTAGCAGACTTATACAGATATCTGTACAGATATACAGATATAAATACAGATACATGCTGTTTATTAAAGACAGGGCAGGAATTAATGCACTTTACAAAACGTTTAACAACGTTTAACAAAAAACATTATCAACTATTCCAAATACATACATGGCTGCAAATACACATTTAAGACACTTACTGGCTCATACAAAGCTCATAAACACAAACATCCTAATATACACCAAAACTAACATTTAAACACACTAACTGACAGCATTAAAACATTTTATTCTCCAATTCTCATCAAAATCTTAATCTTTTATAGTTTAACACTATGACAGAACTCCTTTGCAATACACCTGTCCCTCTCAAGTCCAAAGCTGTAGGACTGAGACGCGGTCATTTCAGTTAGGTGATGACATCACTTAAACACAAAACTTAGTATATAATTTTAAAACAAAAACACATAGTTGTCCCATACACTTAAAAGGATATGAATAACAATATTAAAATAATAACAAAAACAAATCTGATTAAATTTATTAATTATTTTTATTAATTATTTGTATTTTATTTTAATTAATTTTAATTTATTTCTGGGGGAAATGACTTTTGCTGGAATGGTCACAAAACACTACACTAAACCAAACCAAACCATCAATCCCCCAAAAGCTGCAGTGACAAGTTACAATAAAATCAACACTCTATAGCATAATTCAATAAATTGCAAAAACAACAAAACAAAACAGTGGAAAAGCACAAAAAAGTGGAAAGTTTAGGTTTGAAGTTTTTGTTATAATCAGATATCTACTCACTGCGTTGTTTACTGGTTTATATTGATTTTATAAACATATTTGCGCTGATATCTACATAACATGTCTAACATTAATTCTCTCTTCTTTTATAAAAATGTGTTGATGAAAGTCAACACGAAAGATGAATTTTTTTATTTATATGAACATGAATTGTGTTAAACATTTTATTTATCACACACTTTCAGATTTCTGTAAGATGTGTAGCTGTGTGGATGATCTTTTTGGTTTGTCCAGCCTTTTAGCAAATGAGTAAACAAAGACTTTGACCTTACTGTTTTTAAGCTCTGACATTGTCAGTTTAAATCTGCATGCTGGAGCATTTTCAAAGGTAAGAGTTTGCTAAAATGATATTCCATATAATTCAAAACAGAACTGGAAATGTAGGAAACCTCATCTGAAAAGTCTCATTAGAAACTTTCACTGTACCACTGTAGTGTTTTGATCATGCAGGCTTGTGTGGCTGTATACTGTATCGTGTTATTGTATACTTGTAATTACCATAACACTGTGTTCATTAATGTCTTCAAATGAAATTCAGTTTGTCAAAAGAAATTTTAAATTTTACACTGCGCTACATTAACTATAAAATCTTAGCATGTGTGACCATGTTGACCAGCGCATTGTGCTCTGTGCTGTTTCGCCGGCAGTCACAAGTCCAGTTCTGTGTTAAAATATTATAGGCGTAATGCTCTTTTTTGCATAATTAATAATCTGTAATTCCCACAGGTTGATTGCTTATAAAATGTTTGTCTCTCAGCTTTAATAGTTTAGCAGACTCTAAACCATGACAGACGTAATGATTACTCTCCTTACGGGTCAGCAGATGCCAGCAGTGGGTCTCGGAACATGGAAAAGTGCCAAAGGACAGGTGTGTACAGCCACAACACATAAAAAACGAACCTAACACTGCATTTATACACCAAAGGATATAAATAATTTTTTTATCTAATGTGACTTTTTAGTGTTGGTTTTAGGAGCGACTTTAAGCATGTGTAGGTGGTTATAAATAAATAAAACATCATTGGTTCTGTCATAGCCTGTTCCAGTATGTTCAGGTTTGCAATGATGACTAATACTGTGTCTTGGTTTGACTAACACTGTGAGTTTGTTTCTGTCTTATTGCAGGTGAAGCAGGCTGTGCTGGCAGCTTTAGACTGTGGCTACAGACACATTGACTGCGCAGCAGCTTATGGCAATGAGCAAGAGGTTGGGGAAGCCCTAACTGAAAGAGCTGGACCAGGGAAGGTATCTACAGAATAAACTATATGTGCATTGAAGAATTTTTTCCATTAAAGGGGTCATGATGTTTTTTCCTTGAGGTGTAATAATTATATTACTGAGGTTTTTCACCCAAACAACATTCGTAATTAAGTAATTTATGCCCTTTCCCAACCTGTTTTCAGCCCTGTGATTAAAAATGTCAGATTTGAGTGTCCCCTTTAAGAACCTTCATGTGTAATAATCAATGTGTATGATTGGCTAACATCTTAGCTAACGAACAGCAAAGCCAGGTACAGCACAGCGTTTAACTGGTATCTTACTACATATCATAAGTGTTACAAGGCCTTTAGATCGACTTGCTCCTCCAAAGTCATATTAATTCCAAACAGAGAATGTTGCTGTGATAATGTTCTGTCAGAGGAGGACTGCTTCGCCTTCTCTGTGAATGAACGGCCGTGGGCGGAGCCAATGATACAACAAAGTAAATGTTGTTGTTATGTTAATCTGGGGCAGGTCATATAAAAATTAATCTACCTATGGACACCAAAAATCCAGCAATTTGCCTTTTATTTCTGGAGAATAAATGAGGACGTTTTAAGCTATAAAACTTACAGTATTGTATTGTAATAATACCAAGATTTCTTATATGTTCAAAGATCAAGGGAAATATGATTCCCCATGTCATGACCCCTTTAACAATCATCAACACATATCAGCAACAGAATGCAGAAATGTAAAATGTGTACACGTTTGGACTGTTGTAGCCTCTAAGACGAGAAGATATTTTTGTGACTTCCAAGTTGTGGAACACCAAGCACCATCCAGATGATGTGGAACAAGCCTGTAAGAAGTCTTTATCAGATCTGAGGCTCAGTTACCTGGATCTGTACCTTATGCACTGGCCAATGGCCTTTAAGTAAGTAATGGGTAACTCTTGGTTATGCTGAAGGTTCGTCAACGTTTTTCACAATTGAACCCGTGAACATGAGAGATAGGATAAAACAAAATATATATTATAACTAGTGTGTATTTAATACTTCTAGGAGAGGAGATGAGTTGATGCCTAGACAACCTAATGGAACAATTTATTATGATGACATGCACTACAGAGATACATGGATGGCCATGGAGAAGCTGGTTGACCAGGGGCTGGTAAAATCTATTGGTCTGTCAAACTTCAATGCCAGGCAGATTGATGACATTCTCAGCATTTCCAAACACAAGCCAGTGATCAACCAGGTATAATATGCAACAAAGATAAATACAGACAGTAGGACTGGAATGTGCTTGTGTTAATTTGCAATTGGAATTTAAGATCTATAGCCATGTGTTTGCCATGTGAATCTTCTTTTTGAATTTTGTAACTTGCTTGTGTTTCTGGAGCATATTCTGAATGAGATGCATCTATTATTTGCACTAGGCAAAAGGTGTTTAGAATTGTAACTCTTTATTTTAAAAAACAGAGTTTGAGACAACAACTGTTTTGAGACAGTGTTATCAGGCATTTAAAGATGCATACAAAGAGATACAAAATGCATAGTATCTCAGTTCATGGGGTCTCAGGTTAAAAATGAAAAGAAATTGAAGTACAATTTTTAAATAACATAGGTGGAGTGCCATCCATACCTGGTCCAGACTCAGCTGATATCTCACTGCTGGAGTCGAGGGCTGGCAGTAACAGCCTATAGTCCTCTGGGTTCTCCTGATCGTCCTTGGTATACACCTGGAGAATCTCTTCTGCTGGATGATCCAAGGGTGGTCAATGTGGCCAAGCGCTATAACAAGACCTCTGCGCAGGTCATCATCAGGTACGATTCATAGATCAATAATAAAGGGCTGAGGTGTGCTGCAAAGCAATGATTTCTTGCTGACCATTGTTTTATATTTCTGTTATTAGTATATTGAGTAACGATTACACACTCGTTTTGTCTCATAGATGGCATGTACAGAGGGGTGTCATTTGTGTCCCCAAAAGCATCACACCATTCAGAATCAAACAGAATATTGAGGTAGGCTAGAAGTATCATTTGTCTTTAAACGTTAAAAGCCATCCTCTATGACTCATCCTTTTAACACACACTGACAGCAGCAGGCGTATAATCATGGATTTAAACCAAAGATTTACAGAGTGCTTGACAGGGGTTTTAGCAAGAGGTCAATCATTATTAGCGCTGGTGTTAAAGAACTTAACAGGAGATACAGAGACACCTGCAGGACATGAGATGTAATGACACAGAGGCAGGAGTGAGGCTGTTAAATATTGTAGAATTCATTCTCACACCCAAGACGGAGCATACAAAAGACAGTCTAAAAATAAAAGCATTTTATACTATTCATTTTAATGTAATTATCGTTAAATTTGATCGAAAAGATCATCTTTCTCTTCTTGGTACACAGGTGTTTGATTTTAAATTATCTGATGAAGACATGAGGCTCATTGAATCTTTCAACAAGAACGAGAGGCTTATCATTCCAACAATAGGGGTGATTATGAAACTGTTACAAAAGAAAAGTGAAGCTATAATACTGTATTGATATCTTTTATGACAGTATTTTTATCCACTTTACAGAAAGATGTAAAGGTTTGGAGAGACGCCAACCATCCACATTTTCCCTTCCATGATCCATATTGATAACCGGAAATATAATTTAAAAAAAAAAACATACATTCATTTTTCTAAAGATTGGTTTGATGATAAATTAATAAAAAGCTGCATATTAAACTTCCTTCGTTAGTAGTTTCATGGGCACTTCTGTTGCAAGACACAATGTTTCAAGCAATATTACGCAGAACAAATGGAACTTTGAAATCCAAAACATTACAACTCTGACACAGAAGCTAAAATACAGTAGTAAGAAGGAAAACTTTCCAGTCATCATTACAATACTGTAATTTGGGAACTATGGACAAATGTAAACACACCATTAAAGTTGGGTCCATTTTGTTAATTTTATTTAACATTTTTCAAACTTGTAATACATTATATGCTACATTCATAAAAAAATGAAGTCATTAGCAATTTCTTTTTTTTCTTTCATTTTTTTAAATCCTTCCAACAGCATTAAACCCACCACTTAAGCTGCTCATACAGTTTGTGAAAAGTTAATGAAGTCACTATTGTGTATTGTTTTCACTTAAATGCAACCCTACCCATAGAATGTTAAGATCAAAGTTCTCAGAAATCATCCTTTCACAAACCAGAGCAAAACACAAGCAGCTACATGCTTTTCTCCATCAACAGAGGAAGGTGGACAGAAGGGAATAAGAGGCGAATAAAAAACGGGGAATGAACATGAGAAGCGGAAAATAAGAAACAAAAGCACAGTCCTAAAAATGTGGAATTTTTATTGGTGGCCGGTATGAAGAGTGGCTTGTGAGGGTCAACCACATGGTCACATTTATCCATAAAGATCATCATCGTTGTCCTCATTAAAGACAGTGCCTCCTCCACCACTGGAAGAACCCTGACTTGGTCCACTTCCTGCTTGGTTACTGGATGGGAATCTTTAAAGAAACAAAAGTCAATTTTAAGTACTGAATCCAACCTGCTGGTTTAACCAAATAACTGTTCAATAACTGTTCAACCATTGTCATTAAGGTGCTAACCCTTTTACTCATGAAATCTGACATTAAACAATGCAAGTTTTCACCTGAAACTGCCAAAGCCTCTGCTTTGTTGCAGGGTCTGTGCAAACATCTCATATTTGCGGATGTCGTTGTCACTGACGGAGCGGCGAGCAAAGCGCATAGCCTCCTCAAAATGGTCCTTTCTGATCTCAGGCACAGGGTCGTCCTCTTCCACCTCCTGAATGTACAAGAGTCATCAACATAGGGAAGAGGGATCAATTCATTCTGCCATGCTAGTTCACACACTTATTAAAACTATGCTTAATGCAGTTGATCAGCAGTTCTCAAACTTCTCAAAGCTGGACACTGATCAGTCCACACACCATAATATTCTTCCCAGCACAATAAATAAAGAGTGGCAGAAAACAAAGGGCAGTCAAAACGTATTTTGGGTGGATTAATGTGTCAAGATTTGTGTAAGACTCTTTGTAAGGTAATTGTGCTGAATACGTCGTTTGACTCAAAAGCAGTTTGAGCAGGGTCTTGGTGATGTATTCAAGTGTGACTGCCTACAGAACTGCAGACTTTGCATATAAACATGAGCAAGTACATTGAATTGTTCTGATTTTAAGCCACATTAGAACCTGATGTAAAATGGACATCTGTAAGATTCAGATGTCAGATGTCAATTTTCTCAGTTGTGAAATAATCTCTGCAAATAATATTGTAACTGGGTGGTACTTGAATGTTCAACTTTTGATCAAAAGGTAATGCTTGGTCTAAAAAGTTTGAGAAGCACTGCCCCAGACAAACCATGAAACCTCACCATTGCAGAGGGGTTGGTCTGCCTCTCACGTTCTCGCCTGATCTCATTCTCAATGGACTCACGGATGGCCAGTTTACAGGCTCTCTGACAGATCTCAGTCAAGTCAGC
>JAZGTI010015464.1:0-13397 GCA_036877585.1 Botia kubotai
CCAGAGCCTCATCTGCCAGTCAGTGATAAATGTGATGTCTAGAGGCTACGCTAGGCTAACGCCTTTTGTACCCATACAAGATTAATCACTCTGAAATTGAAAGGCAGTGTTACTGATATCACATCATGTTGACAAGATGGCTGCCAAGATAGGAGCTTTAATCCCTATAGAATAACATGTACACAACTGAAGCACGTTTTGGAAGTCGCTCTGGATATGAGCATCGCTAAATGCCTTAAATGTAAATGTTAATTGAGAATTTGGAGCCCTTAGTCTTTGGTCCCTATGTAGGGAAGGTTATGCCATGATTATTATTCATTTGGCACATCTTAGCTGGGCCATTATGCAGCTATAGTCTGCTTTTAATCTACCTGTCCTGTCGCCCTCACACAGAGTCTAATTTTAATGCATATCAAAAAGGCAGATAACATGACAAATGCGTGTCGGGACAGAATGAATAATAAACAGGCAGAGCTAGCAAAACCCTCCCGCGGGGTTTTCATGTCCTGCAGTTGTTTTCTGACTGTCTCTGTAACATGATGCAGTATTTTGAGAGCACGAGAATCATGTGTTTTTGACAGAGATGCGCTCTGCGGGGAATACTGTACGCGTCATGCGGTTATTGCTGTTGGTCTCTTATGCGTTTGAAGGATGGACATGTTTCATTTAGGAAACAATAGGACATGTACTTACAACTTCATACACTTCGTACATGTTCATGTGCACGTTCTTGCCTTCACGTTCTCACACAACTTTATCGTCAGCGTTGTTTTAAGTGTGAATCGTGGTTGTCAAATGGATATCGCTCATTCATCTCTGTGGTCGAGACAGTGAAATGACAGGTGCCAAAATCATGTGGGTTATTTTTGGCTGATGGATATATTATGGCTCAATCAAGCATCAACTCCTCCTCCTCCACCTCCTCTCCTGGGATTAAAGGAGTACGAGTGCGAGGTGTGGATACAAAGAAGGGTCGGATACGATGAGAGCCAGTGCGGAGTAATGGAGATGTATTATTTTGGGCGATATGGAGAATTGCTTTTTATCCCTGTTGATTAAATTCAAGACAGAGAGATATTGATCAAATGAGCCATCTCGTTCTTTTCCGCTAGCGTTACACTTGCCCTTCATTTTCTTTGTTTTTCTGAAAAGAGACACTATAGATTTCTCGATTCATTTAATTAAGACAACAATGACCTACAGAGGCATCGCGGAGAAAAATTGCTTCGTTCCAGTTTTGTTGAAATACAGCAACTCAAGTCCGATATTTCCACTGAGATAAAAGTCAATAAGGCTTTTTGTAAAAGAAAGGCATTTATTTACAGACATTTCCCTGCGTTTACATGGGCACTGTGAGGATTTAACCTATGGATCATAAAATATGATCACACACACTGTATTGATTCACGCTATATGTATGCAGCAAGAGCTGATTTTAACAGTTTAACATAAGCGTGTTGTAAAGCTAACAGTTCGATGCTCTGATTATTACAAAACATGAAAACAAGTATTTGGTCATTTATAGATACTTTTTTGCAATAAACAGATTACAATCAAAGTAGATTTTAAATTAACATTTCTCTCGGCGGCCATCTTGGATTTGATTTTTACCGAGCTTGACGCAGTGCATTCTGGGATTGCTTTATTTGCGAAGGATAGAATTCGGTTGCTGTCATAGAACAAGGTTGAATGAGATATCTTAGAAGCAAAATTAGGATGCCTACTGTACCTTTAAACATTTCCTTTATGTCAGAGGTGGACCTGTTGGTGTGTGTGTGTGTGTTCTGGTATTCACTAAAACATGGGGACCAAATATCCATTACGTCTATGGAATGTCCCCATAAAACATGAAAATCCAATGTGTGTGTCCTAGTGCAGTGAAGGATCAGTGCTTATTACGAGCACATAATGAGATTAATCTTTTAGGACACGAAACATAAAGTAATGAACGGTAAACTATCCTGTTTATGTCTCTCTCTGTCTCTCTCTCAGGCTTGGCATGCCTTCACTCATCTCTCCCTCTCACATTACACCCTAATTAAAACAAAAGAGAGGTCTCAGGCCAGCGAGACACATTACACTGTTCACTGACTGGCCTATCAATGCATAACAATGAACTGACTTGGGACTGCAGCACTCTGAATGTAATGAGGAAATGCAGCTGTCCACTGAGGCTACAATCATCTCAACACACTCTCTGGAGCTACATAAACCCATTCAATGAAAATTGTAGTACAGCCACCTTTACAATTAGTCAACATTCAATGTAACGTTTTAATAACGTTCAAATGCGCTCTGTCACCTGACACATTTCCTGTAAAATCAGACCCAAACAGCTTAAATTATAAATCGTTATTATAAACATCATTATAAACGTAACGTTGTGATTCGGGGTAAGCAGATAGTTTTGAACACTGTTCTGTTGTGCACTTGCTAAATAACTGATGTTTGTTTTTTGTTTTTTACAGATTTTTAACCTAAATCTCGACATTTAACATTTTCGAAATCATGTACCTGGTAACATGACTTAATAGACAACAAACATAAATAAACAATTTATTTACCTATTTATACAATAAATAATTGTGTTTCTATTAACACTTATAACAACGATTAATAAACGCTGTAAATTTACTAATTTACTAATAGGACCTTATCGTATAACGTTACCATAACACAGAATAACTGCGGCTGTGAAAGTTCAACAACTGTCGAGAGATTTCAAAGTAAACAGTTTACTAATACATCAATACATACTAAATCAAACATAACTACTTCTAAAAGCTGTAACATTTACATTTACATTTAGTCATTTAGCTGACGCTTTTATCCAAAGTGACTTACAAATGAGGACAAGGAAGCAACTTCAATCGTCTGTGTATGTTGTGGTCATTCTGTGGCGTGTAACACTGAAGAATTTCTGGAAAACATATGTCTCATAAATACACACAATCGCCCAGGAGATCTGTGTTGCCCTTTCTCTGCCTCTAACAAGTTTGTTTTCCAATATTTCTAAGATATTACTTTTATGCTTTTTTCCCCTCTCTCCTTTGAGCCGTACATCCTGTCAGTTTCATGTAAGCCTTCCACAGCCTCGGCTGGGGTGAATCTCTGGAGAGAGAGTGTGGAGTCTCTGAGTGGCAGAGATAAGCCAGCATCAATGCTACAGGTTTAACCACAGCCAGACGCGAACAAGGGGGACACAACCGCAAGGCAAACAAATGATTCGGCCCAACATGTTTGACAACGAGACGCCCGCTCTGGTTTCATTGCTCTAACTTTGAAGTGCAAATAGAGCTGACAGAAAAACAGGCGTGTTCTGGGTCTGCTTTTTTTATTTATTTGGGTTTGGACTGGGGAAAGGGGCCTGATGTTCTAGGGCGATAAGGTGGTGGAAGAGTGAGTTGTAGACTTTGCCTTCTCTGGCTACCGGCGCTGCTTGATAAGGCAATTTGCATGGCAGTGGAGTAATATGAAAAGCACTTTTGAAAGGTGCCCTGAGGGTTGGTCCTCCTGACAGATCGAGTCCTTTTATCCTGTGTCGAATGCAGGTGCCCATACAGTATGAAATGCTTAGCATATGCGATAAAGTGTGTCATTTCTTATAGTCACTGCTGTGACCGAGGTTTTCTCTGGAAAAATAATGACAGTTTTTTCGAATACTCCCCTTGTGTTCCATTGGTTGGACAAACTAATTGTCCCGCCCAAAACTCACATGATTGGTCGAGCCAGTGTTGCTATGTCTGGTTGGTCAGGATGCTCAAACAAATAATGGCTGTTTTGATTGTGCCATATCGTGCTATGCATGGCTTTTGTACAGCTGTCTCTAAATATAGAGCTGAAACAGAGTAAAGTTATTTAAGATCATTTTAAGATTAAAAACATTACGTACATCACCTTTAAATAAAACAGTAAATAGCTGTAAATATTCAAAAACCTCTCCTCAAATTTTGCATTTTTTGTGTACTGTATCAATAACGCTATGTTTACTATGTTGTTTATTGTAGAGTACATATCGTACACAAACAAAAGAATGAAGTTTTAGTAAGACAGTTTATCGCATATGCACATGTACATTACATTTATGCATCTGGCAGATGCTTTTATCCAAAAACACTTACAGTGCACTTAACCTCTACATTTGATCAGTATGTGTGTTCTCTGGGCCTCGAACCCGCAACCTTTGCGCTCTACCAGCTGAGCTATAAGACTGTACGTGTGGAAAAAATTCATCACACGGTTTTCAAAGGTTATTGCACTTTATAAGTTGCTCGTCAGAGTGGGTTTTTCCTCTCGCTAATTAAATAATTAAGCCCTGGCTTCTGTGGTGAGAGATAAGTGCTGGAGGGAAAGTTTTAGCATATTAATTAGCAGTGATTTAGTGTCCGCTCGTGCTCCAATAAAGACCTGAAATCAATCGCCCCTCACAGAGGACACACTCCCTCTCTTTGGATCTTCTTCAGTCCAACCTCACCGTTATGAAACGCTGTTTTTTCTGCTGTGTGAAGCATCCAAATTAATGCTTCTAACACAGTTCATTTATAACTCTGAATATTACGGAGAATAAGTGATAAAAAAATACATAAATTATCATTATTTTGATGAACGGTTGAGATGCAGGGCCCAGTTCTAATTAGGGTTCTCCCCAAAAAGCGACAGCTTTATAGATCTCAGGAGGGCGGCTGTTTTAGACTCGCACGTTATGAATGGCACGTACGTTTCTGATTCGAGTCTGATTGCCTGAGAGCACTCGGGTTGAAGTAGAACGGCCCCCACTGTTCTCTGCTTTTCACTGAGAATCAGATGTATTTGGCCCTTTACACACTCATGGCTCATGAAACTTCATGAGTCTGATTAACTCGGCCCACACTGTGCAAGCACTCTGAGCGAGTCTTTTTTCCCAGGTAAAACGTTCCAGGGGGACACAAAAAGGAGTTTTTTTGCACGGTTTGGGGCTAGTTTTTTTGTTAACCCTGAATCCTTTCCAATTATCCCCAATCAGTATTTTCGCGGGGAGAGAGCGAGCCCCGCGTTTGCCATGGTAATGAATCTAAAAAACACATCCCGGCTGACGTGCTGTTTGAGTCATGCACTCTCTTTCTTTTACTGACTTTTCTCAAAATTGCACATATTTCTATATCGTTCCTCCTAGCCACCGTCTTGCTTTCCGGTGCTCCACTACACTGAGGGACAGTTTTGACTGCTCTTTGTTTTAGAGCATTTCTCCTACGGTTCCTGAAGACAAATACAAAATTACCCAGCTAACAATTTTAGGTTGTAAAAAAATTTCCGTAATGTTTCCATGAAGCAACCAAAACAGGGTTATTTTGAAAGTTCTAGGAACTAGAAATTAAGCTTTTAGATGTTGTATTAACGTTATTGCTTAGTTATCTTATTCAAACATTTCAGTTTTGTAACGTTTTTAAAACATTCCACTAACTACTTCGTAATAATGCTTTTGATATATATAGAGAGAAACTTAGAGAATTAAGTTAGCCAATGTTTTTAGAACATTCCTTGATTGCTGGATAGACAATTGTTGTCATACTGTAAGAATATAAAAGCTGTAATAAATAAATAATTTGATGTTCAACAAACAAAAAAAACATTGAAATATATTTCATATATAAATCGTTGACTGTTATTTCAAATCCGAGCACAATCTGAGACACTGTGATCGTATTCGAGACGTGTGCGATTACTGGGGTTTATTTATCAGGATAAAAAATAAAGTAGCATCTGGCATCTTAATTCACCCAAAAAATAAATGTTTTGTTATCATTTGCTCACTTTTATTGTTCCAGATCCGTTTGGTTTTATCTCTTCTGTGGAACATGAGGGAAATTTTGCTTAACATTTCTCTTTGTGTTTGACAGAAGAAAATCACGCAGCTCTGAGACATCGCGTGTGTGCGTGAGCACATGACAGACATTTCGTTTTGGATGAACTGCCCGTCTCTATTTTCTCCATTTAATCTCCTTCGAGCCTAGGAGAAACCGTTGAGACTTTAAAGAGATCTCATCTGTGATTTGTCTCTTCTACGGGCCCTGTCTTAATTTGAATTTTCCGTGCTGTTTTTCTGGCTCCCTCGTTTCTCATCCTTCATTCTCGCCAGCCTGCTCCCTCGCTTCACAACATCATGTGCCTTTCTCTCTCTCTCCGTCTCGCTCTCTCTCTCTCTCTCTCTCTCCGTCTCGCTCTCTCTCTCTCTCTCTCTCTCAGAGCTGTCATCTCTCTCTGTCTCCAAACACCCTGATAGTGTTCCCACAGTATGTTTCCTCAAGCCCATTACACAAACTGTGCGCGCTTATGTGTGTGTGTGTGTGTGTTTGTGTGTGTGTTTGTGTGCCTGATTTTCATGGCGTGCTGGAATGATTTGATATGAGAATGCTGTTGCACTGTTTTGAAGGTCTTACAGCTGAGAAGGCCATTTAGGAGGGGTGATGCGAACTAACTGGTGTTCATAAGATGCGGCTGTCAGGCCTGATGTTGATGAATGAGTGTCTATAAGAGGTGGCTGGGCAGGATGAGGTTTTAGGCAGTTGATAAGCGAATGTTTGATGGTTGTGGAGATGAAGTGCAGTTGTTTTAGGCTGAATGTGGATGAGGGTGGGCTGATATGACTCACAGAGAGAGCTTGAGGACAGAGAGGCTTGGCAGAGTTATTTGCAGCATATACCCAGTTTACAGGGAACATTCTCAGAACGTTAGCTAACATTCCCCAAAAGCTCTCTCAGGTTATCAGAAAACTTTCTTCTAGTAATATTAGTAGACTTTTTTTAACGTTATACATCTTATATCAGAAATGTTATTTTTAAGCAGTGTGCAATGTTTTAAAATGTTACAGAATTTAAAAAACAACCATTCCTGGACGTTCCTGGAACATTCAAAAAACATTTTCTAAAGTATTGGTTACCTAATGGAAACGTTTCTACAACCTAAAATTGTCAGCTGGGTAGCTGGTATGAGTTTGCTGGATGCAAAGGGCAATACTTGCGGAACTCGACTAGTCAATTGAACTATTGATATTTGTTGCCTTCTTCTGTTCCCTCCGATAAAATGATTAAAATCAATCACTTAGTTCTATAAGACAATTCTATTAGCCCTAAAAGATGAAGGAACACACAGTTCCTTCATTATAACAGTGTTTAATTACCACAAGGCTGCCATTCCAGACAAAACTTCCCGTAGCGCTAGTAAACCACTTTAAACCACTAACTAGTTTGTTCCTAAAAGCTGCTGTCTTATACATTTGTAAAAGTGAGAGAAACTGAGTGAACTGTGAACCAGTATTACTATAACCAGCTGATTATAGCTTAAGGGTTAAACTCACTGCAATGGTAAAGGTGTTAAAGTCAGTGCACAAACTAGACAGCACACATTAGTAGCCTCTGTATGCCAGCCCAGCACATTTTTCACGGCATGCGTATCAAGGGCCTTTTAAGCTGTCAGGGCACTTTTTGTAGCCGGTAGCACAAATCTGCAGAAAGACTGAATTCTAACCTCGGTTTGATACTGTCCAGCGTGTTAAACTAGATTTAAACCAGCCCCATTGGCCTCACGACCTCGCTCTCAAACTCAATAAAGCACACTTCCCGAGCACCCAGATGTACCTGCATACTTGTTTCCTCCAGACATGTTCTCATCAAATGCTTATTTGGTAGCATGGAATAACTTAAATCCTCTCGCAGGCATGTGTGTGTGTGTGTGTGTCTTTTTAAAGCGTCATATTTTTATAAAAAAGGAGGTGGTGAAGATTTTTAGCAGGTCCATGAAAAGAGGAACAGTGCTCCAGAGAGACACTTAATATCCAGTAAACAATTTTAGGTTGTAGAAACGTTTCCGTAATGATTCCATTAAGTATCAAAAATGTAAACAATGTGATTTTGAATGTTCTAGAGACGTTTAAAATAACCATCAAAAGAAACGTTCAAAATAACGTTTTAAAATGTTCCACTTAATATTCCACTAACAACTTAAGATTAACATTTTGCACAAATACAATGTTTAAAAAACTACAAACATTCTACTTCTACAAACGTTCTTTGTAGAACGTTTAGCTGGGTAGGAATTCAGAAGTCACTGGACTGAATTGTCTATGACAAGATGCCACAATGATTTGGCCACAAACAAACAAACACACACACACACACACACACACACACACACACACACACACAACTGTATCACAATATCCCCAAAACTTCACTGTGATGTATCACAACTGAATTCTCATCTCAGCCAATGGTTCCCAGCTCAGGAGAGTAGTTATGTTTGGGTATAAATTATACCCATGGAAATTAATGTTCAATTATTGTGTTCTCAGGCTGCAGTATTTTTATCATAAAGCAGGGAATTCATTTCTGCCTTTATCACACCTCATAAGTAACATCTTTTTAACATTACTACCTCAGTGTAATCGAAACATTGCCGTTTGGCTGCCAAATGGAAAAAAGTTGAGTTCCACGTCTTTTGGTATTAAAGTGTTAGAACTTTCAAAAAAAATGTTCTCTTTGGTCTGAAAAATAAGGCTTTAGCATATTGGCTAAACTGTACTTTTTGGGAATTTTATGGTGCATAAAATGGAATGGATTTCACGTGTACAGTGAGACCGTATTTTATTTCAATCTGATTAAGACTAAGCGTGTAGCTGGCGGAGTGTAGCCCAAGTTGGGCCATTTTAGTCCAAGACTGAAAGCTATTGTAACTTTTGTAATGGTGTAATTTGTAATGTCAACCTGGACTAAAATTGGACTCTTTAAAACTTCCTTCTTAATGCTGTACGTAGTTTAACCATTTTTTCAGAAAAAATACTAACCTTTTACCTTCTACCTAACTGATTTATGTGACAAGGCTCAGCCGGTGGATTCAAATGAAGAGAGATCGACTTGGTCGAGCAGTTTGTATAAGGTGAATGTACAAGTGAAATACTACAATCACATAAAGCCTTGAAGAATTGCAGGAGTAAAAACCTTCTTGCCTTATATTCTGGTCATGTCACTTTCCTTCTAGATTTAATAAAGTACAAGAGGCCATTTTAAGTTATACTAGTCAACATAATGTAACAGTTGCTAGGCACAATTCACATCTACAGTAACAGTGTGCATGCAAACCTTTCTGCATACCATCTTATATTTACGCATTTGGCAGATGCTTTTATCCAAAGCGACTTACAGTACATTAAAGCTTAAAGAATCAAACCCACAACATTTGCGCTGTTAACAAAAATACTACAAAATATATAGCTACAGGAACACCGGTTATTTTTGTCACCCTATAGCACACCTTTAAGTGCATAAACAAAACAAACAAATTTAGAACAAATTTAGTCATCATTCTGTTTGAAGATATAATCGATGACATACCAGAACATTGCAATGCAGCAACAACAATAAAAATGGGCGGTGATATGGAAACAGGTGCTCACTGTTGTTGTTTTGATTGGTGGATTCTGGCATAGCCAATAAAAAAAGCTGCCTAGCCGGGAATGTTTCCCGGGGCAACTTGACAGGGACTTGATCCCGCCCCCACGCAACACTCATAAGATGCACACTTAACTATCGCCTGGGGCAACAAGTAAACCGAAACGCCACTGGCTGTTTAAGTCACTATATTGTAAATTTGTCCATAAACATGCAAACGTTAATGAAATGGTCATGCAGTAAGCCAATGACACAACAACAATAACAAAAAAACAAATAAAGACAAGCTAACTACATTCACATAAAACCCCTAAGGGAAAACTTGCAGTTTAACAATAAAAAGCCTGTCACAGGTTCAACCTTTACAGGCATATCAACTACCCTTCACCACATCACTGAAACAATCTTCCAGCACTGCCCATCTTTCTTTATGATGATGTCTTTTATCATATGTAAATTTAAAGTTGAAAGCTCTGAATTTGACAGCTAAGACACACACGGACCTAAATGTAAAGTTCCTTGAAGTAACTTGCAGGCTTTGGAACAAGAATGCTAATTCCTTGGTATGGAATTCAGGTGGTTATTTCATCCACGCATCCCAAACTCCCAGCTCGGGGACTGGCTGTTGGGAATTAAGCGAGGCCTATCTCAGCCACCAACACTGAGCAGCGCTCCCCCAGGCACAGAGGCGAAATTGGGGACTGAGAAATTGTACCTGTCATTTTCACACATGTAGAATACTTCTTTCTGGCATTTCAATTAAGCTGGAGATGAGGAATCTCACCTAAGCTGTCGGTGTGATAGTTGCTTGGCACCATCGCTGCGGTAGGACATTTCTCAGCAGACTTCATTATTGAACTGTTGCTCTGTGGCTTACAGTCAGATCATATACATAATGACAGCCTGTATCTGAATCTCCACCCTCTGTAGAGCTGATATTAAAATGTCATGTCGGTTTGATGAAATGATAATTTAATGTCTGTTGCACTGACAGATCTGGCTTTGTTTCCTGTGGAGACGGTGAGATTACAGTGAAACACTGGCATATTTTTAACTTTAGTGTATGTACAGTTTTGTAGTTATCTACTGTACATTGGGGTCCAGTGGAGACCACTAGTAAAAATGTTTCTACGTTTATTTTTTTCAAGACAAACCGTGTGACATTTGGCAGATGCTTTTATCCAAAGTGAGTTATGGTGTATTAAAAGTATGCATGTTATCAGTACTTGTGTTCCCCAGGAATCGAACCTCCTAATCTGATAACTCAAATCTGACAACTTGAACTAAAAAATGAATATGAATTTGAATATTTCTCACCAATAGAGTCTGTCCTTTTTGCTTTACCGGCAGCATGCGCACTGGCTGGCACAGACTGAAGTCTGCGAGACCTGATGATCCATCTCAGCATGATTTGAAACGGTTTCAAAGAGCAGCTTGTGTGCTTTAATGGACGCAAAGAAATCTGCAGTAAACACGGCCACAAATTAGTGGCAAATTAGTTTACATTTGCTTAGTCACCAATCCCTGCAGAATTTTAAATATTCTTCTTACTTAAATATTAAAAATGACTAAAACTTATTTAACTTGTTTGGGAAAACGTTCTTACCACCTAAAATTGTTTGGTAAAAAGCGTGACTTCTCAGTTTATAAGCGTACGGTTCACATATGACTGATATGCTACATGTAAGGGTTAAAGGTCATTTCCATGAAGCTGTCATAAGTATAATTGAGCTGTTTCATGCTTATAATGTGTGTGATTTATTTCAAAGTTCAGACGGTACTGCAGACCCATTTCTGTTTGGTTTCTCTCCATGTGCACCAAGGGTGAGAAGGTTTGCTGTTTATCTCGAATAGATGAGATGTGAATGTGTGTGGGAGCAGCTGTAATCTTAATGTTAATGTTTGAGATACAAACTGTCAGACTGACAGACTGCCAGTCAGGCTCTGCTAACATCATCATTCCAGCCCTGCTCAACAGACAGCGCGCCTTCATGCCAAATCTGAAAGAACAGACCCACAAGTTCCTCTCCTCCAATCGGCCCTTCGTGCTCTGCTGCACCTGTCATCGTTTCCGTAATCGCGTCTCGATTTCGTGGTTTCCGTCGTTTGCTCCTTGGTGCATGTAATCAACCAAACAAACGGCAGATTTTGGTTAAAGGAGACATGCGTTTATACATACACGTACTGATAAAATCACGTCATATGTTAATCAAAAGACCATCATTTTTCTCTTCAATTTTTCTCGCTTGTAATAAATTGTAAAATATTGTGATTCCATTTCATGTTGTGTGTGGAAACAAGATGGTCTTGGCATAAATTTTGGGGCTCATCCACAGTCTGTCCAACTGGGCCGCAGTGTGTGATATTGTATCACTCTCATAAATGAGTTAACCTTAGTCAGAGAGCTGTTTTTCAGCTAGAATGTCTTTTTTTGAAGGGTATCATGGGGAGAAGTTTATATATCTGTCGAGGGCTTGCTTTGAGATTTTTGCTCTTAAAGGAATATTTAATCCAAAAATAAAAATTCTGGTATCGTTTACTCGCCCTCATGTGATAACACGCCCATATTCTTTTCCCCATATTCACCCTTTCTTTTCTGAAGTAAATGAGTAGAGAGAAATTACTCTTTTCACATGAAAAAAGAGACAAAGTGAAAAACAACTAATAAAAATAATCTATCTTTATTTCCTGAGGCAAAACGACATCTAACAAACCATTTTAAAAATGACATGATTGCTAGCACAAACCCTCAGGAAGGCCGTGACATACATCACTCTATATCTGTCACATCTAATAAGCTGCTTCTCTGTTCTGATGTGCTGTCCCACATTTCAGTGCACATCTCCAGAAGCATTCTACTTGAACTCCAAACTAATGGTGTGGAGGGAGACTGAACCGCAGAGCTATGATGAGCGCTTATTAAGAGCCGCACAGAGAGACAAACGGATGTTTTGAAAGAACAGTTCAACCGAAACGTAAATTGTCATTATTTACTCGTCATTCCAAACAATCCGAATATTTTTTATTTTGGTTTATAAAGTCTTTTTTTTCATGCAATGAAAGTTTATAAGCAGTTAACGAGTTTAGGTTGTAAGAACGTTTCCATAACGTTAACCATTATGTTAACGGCATAATATTACGAATGTAATTAAAACATTTACTTCCGTAACATTTTTAGAATGTTCCACTAACTACTAACCAACGTTCTGGGAATGTTCCCTGTTAGCTGGGTAGTGGCCACATCTGTCAAGCTCCATAAAGGACAAACAAGCATTATAAATCTTAAGAAATCTTTGCAATCCGTGTACTATATAAAGTCTTCAGAAGCCATGTGATAACTCAGTATGAGGGATAGACAGCAATTTACATCACTGATCACAGATCATTTTCACCTGTCATTGCAGATCTCTGGTTTCAGAAGACTCGAGAACATATGGACAAATTTTGCGTTGCTTTTTTGCCTGCTGATACTGCCTGACACACGGGGGGACTGAAAATTCTCATTCTGTTCTATAAAACAAAAACATAACAGAACTTTAATTTATTTACACGTCAGACACTTTTATCCACAGCAAAATCGGAGTGCATGCAAGCTATACATTTTACGAGTATGTGCATTCCCTGGAAGCCGAACCCATGACCTTGGTGTTGATAACATCAGTTTAGCTACAGGAAAGCTAAATGTATGGATGAGGTGGGCCGTTTATGTCTTTAAGTGATCTGTTTCTGTCAAAGTAAGATTTGTGAAAGTCTTTCAGTCCAGCAGAGATAAGCCGTGGATGTGAGGCATGTCTACGGTCATTCTCCTGACACTTCACCATCACTGGCATTAACTCAGAGGGGACAGATAAGACTATACAGCACTTTAGTGTTTTTTAAGTCTGCACTGCTGTGGGCATGTTTTCCTCAAGCCTGTTTCACCAGAGGTTACAGTTTCACTGAACTGGGATCAGTCGCATGAGCGGTAAGATTTGC
>JAZGTI010015465.1:0-13395 GCA_036877585.1 Botia kubotai
GTCGGTCTTTACACTCGTCGGTCTTTACACTCGTTGGCCTTTACACAGGAAGGGCTGCTGCGACCGTTGCTGCGGTAAACTGAATGTTTATATACTCCCCTGAAACTTGCGTTGATTGAATTCAGCAGGACGCGCCTCTATATTAACCACAACAAAAGCTACCGAAACTCACGCGGGGGAGCACGGGATCAAACAACTTTCACACGAGCTATTAATGTAAACAAGGTAAAAACAAATACACTTTCTACCACTGCACTATAAACAACTAAAGACAAGTCTAAATGTACTTACACGCTGCTGGTCTCGTTGCTAAANAGCAACGAGACCAGATATTTCTAATGCACGAGCACTTTAGCAACGAGATGACAGATATTTCTAATGCACGTCTATTTATTTAAATGGTCAAAATGTGTTTTAGTTATCATCAGGTTACTCGACTTTACGTTTACAAACCAATTAAAATTTTAGTATCCCTAATTAGTTTTACTAATATACATGTTTTAAAACAATGCAACATTGTAAAAAGGGCTCTATATAAATAAAATTTAATTGAAACATATTTCACTTACATTGAGAACACTCTGAAGATCTTTGGAGAGATCAACCACCCTGTCCATGTCATTACCCTTCCTCCGTACATCCTCTACTATCCTCTGAGAAAAATATAGATGAGTAGGTAAGAATTACACTGGTTTTTGATGATTGTTAATATTTAATGGGATTGAAATTTTTTACATTTATTATTTTATCTAATAGTTGAAACATCTTACCTTCTGGGAGTTCTGCTTGACATTGACTTGAGACAAATCATCCCTAGGGTTGATCTTGTTGTTTGGTAGATTATCTAAGAAAGTGCTTAGTGATTGGCTCACATTCTGGAAGTCCTGGTGTTTTTTGATAGCTTCTTGCAAAAGTGTCTCTCTAAGTAAAAAGTAACGGATTACAAGAAAGGCAAATGTGTCTCTAAAACAACACCAATAAGAATTTAAACCACATGGATTTGGTTTAAATCCAAAATTTAGATTTTAGACTTTCAATGCCTTTTAACCAAACATTGATTAGCATGTAGCACTAACCTTTCACTTAGCTGGTTGCTCACATTGGCATATCGGCTTTGAAGGTTCTTCACTTCAATTTCCTGTCTCCGTATATCAGGACAGTACTCCTGGTAACCCTGCTGAAGTGAACTGCACAGCTTCTTAAGTGCTTCTAAGTCCTTACTAAGCTTCTGCATTTCACTTTGACTGGCAGTAAAATCTTTCTTCAAACTCTGGATGGACGAGAAGAGAATTTGTTATAATTTGTTATGCAAAAACTTGCATGTCTTTATAGGAAATAAATTTAATTTTTTTATTTATTAACCAGAAAGAAATCTGATGTCATATACACAGGACTTAAATTTAACAAGATCCAGACCATATGAAGCTTTTGATTGTTTGCTCTGGATACACAGTCCTTTTTAAGTAAGTTTAGTCATTACCTGAATCTCTTGAGCATGGGTCTCAATAGCATTGGGTACATCTGGGATAAGAGAATCATTGCTGAGCTTTTTTTCAAAGCCTGTGATGGTGTTGTCCATTTTCTTCAGCTGTCTCTCCAAAACCATAGAAGCATTTGCTCTAGAGTGTTGAAGAGATACCAGGGATGTAATATTTTCTATAATATCAAATATATACAAAATATATAATTTTAATTTCATATAAATATGTAATTCTACATATATACATACTTTTTTTTGTAGAGCTCAATTAGAGCTGCCAGACTGTCTTGTTTATTTTTGGCATCACTGAGTTTTTGGGGTAGAGTAGAAGAGGTTGGCCCATTAGAGTCCTGAGAAAGCAGAAATTCTATGTCCTTCTGGGTTGTGACCCTTTGTTTTTCCAACTGCTGGAGAGCTGCTGCTGTTTTCTGTTCAGAAAAGTGATCAATCAATAAAGCAATAGTAATTGCGAAGAGAGAATTGACAAATATGCTAAAGAACTATGCTAATTGATACATTTGCTATAGAAATAATTCTATTCTCATTCCACAATATATAGTACAATGATGGGTGTAAAACTTGGATGTGTGGTACACACTGCAGTTCTATACTGTTGATACAGAGAAACATAATATACACAATCCACAAATATACATATGTGCAAATTATTTGATACACCTTTAATTTTTTACCCAGTAATCAACTGTTTGTAACCAAGGTAAGTAATTCTGGACCTGTGTCTTGTATGACAGTATAAGCTTAGAAGTAGGCAGCCCATGTCTGACTGGATTTCTCAAACCTATTTCACCTCTTGTTCCTTCAGACGGTAAGCAAGATCTGTAGCAGGGTCACTGCGGTTCAGTGGGACTCTCAGACTGCTTAAAGTGTCCTTTTCAGCTTGAGCTAGATCTTTATCCATTTGGTTTAGATGGCCAACTAGCTCTACAGGTATGGGGTTCTTACCAGTTCTTGGAGCAGGAACTAAAACACAAAATGTGACAATGTTATTTAGCTTATTGGCATATCCAGTATATCTTTTTCACAAGTGCCTCCTAGTTGTTCATCATCATCCGCTGCTACTTGCCTAAAATTTGTTTTCAAAATGTCTGTAATTCTTGGCACGGTAATCCAAAATGACTTAACAGTTGGTTGAACATATTGTGGTTTATGAACATATCATGTAAAATAATAGGCATAGGTAAAATTTGCAATTCAGGTGGGCCATAGATATTAAATTATAAGACATTTTCCACAGAGATTGTGTAGGCTAAATGGGTGGATCTTGCTCACCCTCAGCCCACATCTATTTGTGTGACTTACTGAGTAAGTGTATTGAAGGAGCTATTTACCTGGATCCTGTAAAAGGGAGGCTTTTGATTGCTGATTGTTCAGGGAAGCTCTCAAAGCAGCCCGTCTTTTCTTTAGATCCTCCAACTCTTTCCCCAGGCTGGTCACAGAATCACAAATTATTAGCTTTTCTTGCATAGTTTCCATTAATAAACTTTACAATTTGGCTTTTTAAATTTTAAAACCTTTTTATTCTTACAGGTCAACTTTGTTGATGACTTCAGAATCAGGGGGAGGAATCATAAAGCAAACTCCAGGAAAATGTTTGCTTGTCCCATCACTGGTCTGCACCTCCCAATTGTCAATTTCTGTGTTGGACGTCAGATTGAACAGCTCTCCTCTGTTTAAGGAAGCCTGTTTAAGGAATACACAAACATTTAGTAAAGATACGGCCTAATTTCAATATTATATGCTCAATGTCAAATTCATAGACACAATATAAGAGGACGTGAACAATCAACATGAATTCAATTAAAAATGGCGGACAGGAAATAGCATTGACTAGGACAAATTTGGTATCGTAGGACTCGGCAGAGGCCAAATAATCAACAAGAATCAATGTAACAATACACAATTGTGTTTGTTGAATACTGCACTTATCGATAAAATTCAAAATGGTCTACGCTCAAAATGGCCAACCATGGAGCACTGGATATTGTTTGACTGCATGCTTCATAGAATCTAAAAAACACTCATGATTTTAGACCAAAGTTTTCAAGCATGAAAAGAGTAAGTACATAACGATGATCTGAATACTACTGGTTAAAGGGAAGCAAATTAGTAACCAAAGCTTTTCATGTTTTATATATGTCATTAGGTGATCTTTAACATCTTTATAAGTTTTTGTACAGATTAACCTTAGGACTTTTCCAGTCACACAGAGATTCAGCCGTGGTAGTTTTGCTGGGAGTGATGCAACGAAGTTTTAGGGGTGCAATAGTGGCGCTTCGCTTCCTTAGGTCAGCCAATAGCTGCTCATTTCGCTGTAGAGACCTTTCTTCAGCCTAGGGCAACACAGAATACAAGATGCTTACACCATAATAGCGCATTTACTAACGGCATTTACTGTATTAACCAAGTAATAATCCTTGGATTTATTTAAATGAATAAATTACTCAAATATAATATAACTTTTTAAAATAGTTTTATATAAAATATAGTATGTATAAAATGTTAGTTCACTTCAAGCTGCATCAGAATTTCAGTGTTGGTTTTGCTTTTAAGTGCTTTGGCATCAACACTGGACCCAAGCTTGGACAATGATTCAGACAAGGTATCTGCATCCAGTTGGTACTGTTCAAAAGGACACAAACAATGTTTATCAATTCTTATAGCAATAAACAAAAAATGTCTAGCTAGATTGATATCCATCTGCCCTACTTACCCTTCTGTATTCCTCTATATTGTCCAGATGCATTTCCTGACAGATGCAAAGATTCAGAAATTTCTGCCATTCGTTCCTTACAGTGTCTCTCTGGGCCTGGACACAAAAACGGCACATCAGAGCTCAGCTTTACTTATGCTAGTGTTATACCACACTGTTAAGTGTTAAGTTTAGAATTCTAATTAATTGTACTTGCACTATTTGATTATATAGTAATTATTTGTCTTACAAGTACAATGGTGGTTACTAAGGACTATACCAACACAGCGGTATAATGAGCATACCCACGCCCTAAAAAGAGCAGCCTGGAAAATGGAACATAACTGGAAGCAAACAAAACTGGAGGTATTCTGTATAGCATAGAAGGAGAATGTTTTAAATTACAAAAAAGGCCTTAAATGCTCCAAATCTTTTAGATGAAAATAAACACAACCCTAGATATCTATATGACACAATGGTGAAATTAACCAAAGACACAGCGTCATCTGCTTCTGACAGTTGTCAATATCATAATAGCGATATTTTATGAATTTCTTTAATAACAGATACTGCCAGAGAAAAAAATCATAAACATGCAACTGCCTGCAACACAATCACATCAGATGGTGCATCATAACTCGCCCAAGGAACAACTCCAGTCATTCTCTACTGTAGATAGGGATGAACTCAAAAATTATCAAATCATATAAATCAAGGGTGTCAAACTTATTTTGGTTCAGGGGCCACGTACAGCCTAATTAGATGTCAAGTGGGCCGGACCAGTACAGTCATAACATAATTACCTATACATAACAATAAGTACATATTTTTTCCCTTTGTTTTTGTGCAAAGTATAAGTATAATCTTCATAAAAAATCTTTATATTTAGTGAAATATCCTTTTAAAAAATATATCATAAACAACCTCAGATTCTTTAAGACAAGTGTTTGCACAAATACAAAAAACAAATACAAAGTCAAAGGTATTTGAAAATGAAAAATATAGTATTGCACTGAACAACGGGATTTCACCAAACCAAACTCTTTTGTAGTGAAGCTGTTGTTCTCTACAGCAAGAACCCATTTTCACAGAACTGTATTCTTTAAGTGCAATCGGTGTCTGAAGCAGTATTTTAAAGGAGTTAGTCATGTCTAGACTACTTTGTTTTTGCTCCTGATACTTGGCATCTTTTGGTCTGCACAAGTGCATTAATAGCAGTGTCATGTCCTGACTAGCAGCCAATCTCAGAATGTCATTTAAGTGCTTGTGTGTGAGTGCAATTTTGTTTTATTGATCTTCATTACTAGTTACTTGTTCACAAAGGTAGGTTGTCCCAAACATGCACACATTTTTTGCAGCCAAGGCTGTTAATTTGGGATACCCTGGCAAGAGATACTGATAAAATGTGTCCAAGCCCACTGAGGCAAACTTGTCCTTCAAATCTGCCTCACATTGCAAATTAATTATTTCTAGTTGGATGTCGACAGGCACATCAGAAGCTTTGACTGTGAAGGGTGAGCGAAAAACTGCAAATTCGGTCTCGAGTTTACCAAAGACCTGAAACCATTTCTCAAACTCACACAGCAATCCGGCAATCTTGTCTTTATACTGTTTCATGTCAGCATTAATGCCTGTTGCACATACCTCTTTTAGACAGGGGAAATGGGCAGGGTCACCACTTGCCAGCTGTGTCTCTAACAAAGTAAGCTTCAACTTGAATGCATGCATGCTGTCATAAAACTGTGAGACAACTTTTTTGCAGCCTTGCAACATTTTGTTCAGAATATTCAAGTGCTTTGTAATATCCACCAGAAATGCAAGGTCCTGTAGCCATTCCTGAGATTGTAATTTTGTAAAGTAATTTTTTTCTCCATGAATTGTCTGATTTCCTCACATAAATCAAAGAAACGCCTCAGCACAGCACCTCTGCTTAACCATCTGTGTGGTATGGCATGGTATGACTCAGGCCTCTAAGATTCAGGCCTCTGGCTCGTTTGGACAACCACCTCCATGACGTAATCCATTTTTAACGACTTGCAACACAATGCCTCCTGGTGCAAAATACAGTGAAATGTCCAGAAACCATCTCCTCCATTAGCGGCTTGTACTTTTTCTCTGAATTTTGTCAACACCTGCTTTTCTTCCGATCATTGATGGTGCACCGTCTGTAGCCAGGCTGATGGTGTGGGACCAGTCCACTCCGACTCTGTCCAACCACAGAGTGCTCCAACCACAGAACCGAAAATGTCCTCAGCTGTTGTGATGTCCATCATAGACATCAACTCAAGGAACTCCTCAGTGACAGTCAATGTCTCATCAACTAACGAATAACTAAGAATTAACTAGGAATAACTTTTCTTCCGATCATTGATGGTGTGCCGTCTGTAGCCAGGCTGATGGTGTGGGACCAGTCCACTCCAACTTTGTCCAACCACAGAGCGCTCCAACCACAGAGCCGAAAATGTCCTCAGCTGTTGTGATGTCCATCATAGACATCAACTCAAGGAACTCCTCAGTGACAGTCAATGTCTCATCAACTAACAAATAACTAAGAATTAATGTGGCCAGTTGAGCATCATCTTTAATTTCAGTGCTCTCATCAATTGCAACAGAAAATGCAAGAAATGACTTGACTTTGTGTTTTAACTGAATGTCTAAATCTGCAGATAGTTACAATATCGGGCCTTATTGAACCCCATAGCAGGCCAGATTTGGCCCGTGGGCCGTACGTTTGACACCCCTGAGTTAATACTATGTAGAGGATCTCTAAATTAGGGATCTCTAGATCTCTAAATTTCATGAAGCATCTCTTTCAGCTACCTGGTAGGTATAAGATCAAGCATGTTGTGGAGTACAACTTTTTACCATATGGTTCTGGTGTTTAGTGTGCTTATTTGTGTTTTCTGACCTGTATAGTGCTGGCAGCAGGATGTTTCTGCTCAATTAGTCGGTCCCCATCGTCCTGCAGTTTATTGACCTCGCTTTCATGAGACAGGAGACTGTTATTCTTAAAATTCTGAAACAGACCAGAGTAAATGTTTTCACTTAGATCTTCTGCTGTTATTCCTGCTATTGACTAAAATTCAGTTACTCCCAGCTTGCTGAATAATCAATTTGGATATCTTCATTGCTGTCTTTGATGTTATAGTGCTGGATGTTAATATAAAGTTAGTAATAGTAGAGAAGAGAGGAAGGATACCTACAACACACAGTAGATTGTTCATAGAGATATTTACTTCAGTTTATTTTATTTTAAATGTCATGTGACTAAGCCCAGCTCACCTCATACCGTCTGCGGACATCAGCATGGTCAGCCATCTGGTCACTCCAGTCCTGGTTAAGGATCTTGTTCTGCTCTTCCCTCATGTATGCTACTTCCTTCTCACAGTCCTGCATGTAGTCGTACAATCTGTTCAGACAGTGATGTCTCCATTTTGAGTTGTCCTGTAAAGCATTGACAATGATAAATTTGAGAGGTTTTTATTAAGCATCATTGTATGCTTCTGCTATGAACAAGTGTCTGTTGAAGAATTATAAAAATCCCTGTTCAAAAGAGACATTCAATTACTGTCAACTAGAATGCAGTAAGTGATTGCTTACCAGGAGGTTAACATATTGTTTCTTAATAGCAGCGTTTTCCTCCTGGAATGAGAGATTGTAAGTTAGATGAAAAAGTAAACAAAGGCTAAGATAATAAGGAATGCTAAACTTAACACAAAAATTGCCCATTTTTACCTGAGAGCCAGTGGAACCAGGGCTCAGCTGATTGTTATAGGACTCAATCTCCTTATGTAGGATGTTATGAGCTGCAATCTGCTTCTTTAGATCAGTCATTGTGGGGCCATATTCGTCTTTGCTTACATCTTTCTGTGATGTTTCAAATTATTTAAAAATACTGATTATTAAACACTGTTACTATCAACTTTATTTGAAATGCTGTTTTTTTTTTTAAATTGCATATTACAGCTTCTGTTTGAGTGCAAAAATTATTTATGGGTCAGTGCAAGCGATCATATAAAGACTGATCTCTCTCCCTCTTTGTCTATATTTTTAAAGTGTGTTTCTGACCTGTTTCTGGATGAACACCTGAGCCCAGTTAATCCTTGGCTGTAGTTCCACATTGTTCAGTGGCTCATATAGCTTTCGATAAATGGAACAATATTTCAACCAACGCTCATGAAGGCGACTGACACTGATAAGTGAGAAAAGTAGAAAATATATATAGCTGGTGGAAAGCAATACTATAGCTTTTCATATACTCAACAGATGTAGAACAGTATTTAATCTGTTCGTCTTAGTGTTTGTGTGACAAAACAATAACAATGCGAGTCAATGTGGAAGATGCCTCTACTGTCACTCACTCATTCTCTATTTCTACTGCTTGAGGATGTTTCATTTTCTTGACCTTGTCCTTATCCAAGAACAGATCTTTCAGGAGCCCCTCTGCCTGGCCAAGGAGGTCAGCATTTTCCTTCTGATGTTGTAATGTCTTACTATTCTTCTTATTGTCAGCGTCCTAAGCAGACAGAGACAGATTACATTTACAACACAACTACTTTACATTTATACATTCATGCATTTGGCAGACGCTTTTATCCAAAGCGACTTACAGTACATTCAAAAGGCGTGCTTTCTTACAATGAGCAGCAGCTTGTCTGCCTGCAGTACATCCTTCTCAACAGTGTCTGCATTCTTCTGCATGCGTGCAATTAACAGGGCCAGGTTACTCATCTGAGGTCTTTGAGTTCAAAACCAAATGATTAGGGTTAAAATGCAATTGGTTTTCTGCAATATGTGAATATATATATTTTTTAAATGCAATATGTGAACCCATCACCCATCTTCCTTTTTTTCTCTGTTTTTCTGTATTACCTCCTTGAATCTAAAAGGTTTCTATAAATAAAAAAAACTGTGAGCTTGGGTAAACGTTTTAAACACTTTTTAAATTAGTTGACCACTGATCATCCCTTCTGACTATCTTACCATTTGTCTGAGTTAACCATCTGCAGTCTTTTACCCATCTTTGCCTAATTGATTTCTGTTTATTTTTGTCCATAGTCTAAAACAAATGTATTAATCTTAAATCAGATGAAATAAAATAGTATTTAATTCAGTACAATTTAATTTTCAGTCTCTGAATGAAATCACAGACCCGATGCTGTTAAATAATATTCTAAAAATAAGCAACTCAAGAGAAAGCTGAAGAGATACAGAGATTATACTGTTTATCTTCCCCATCAGGTCATGCTGGTCTGAAAAGTTCCATCATTGTTCCCAGCTAACAATTCAAACAATGCCACACCGTCCTCTCGTAACGGAGACGCTGACGCAGCGGGATCCATATGCAGCTCTTTATTGGCAATCACAATCAGTAAACAGGCAATGGTCAAAAACCGGCAAACAGAGCAATGTAGGCGAGACAGGAACAAAACGTAAACACACGCATGGGTCGAGGCAGGCAGCAAACAATCAAAAACAAGGGGCAGGCAGCAAAGGTTCAAAATGATAAACAGTCCGAAGAAACGCTTTGAAATGCAGCATATGGCAAACAAGACTTCGCAATGACTGAAGCGTGATCCTGGGATTTATAGGTAGATTAATTGGACACGGGTGACAAACCGGAAGCTCATCAGTCCTGGGTACGGGGATTGTAGTTCACAACAATGGTTTAGTATTCTGGCGAGGGTTCCCGCTGGCGACCAGTAGGACGCAAAGGGTCGACCTCCTCCGTAACACCTCTACACAGGATGTCGTAGGTAAAAAGTGTCAAAGTGTGTCAAAGTCATGGTGTGAATTGGTCCAGATTTTCTTTTGAAATACATAAAATTAAACATGATTCTTAAAAAATAAAAAATTAACAAGTTCCTACAATCCCATTTCACATGACAAAACATACTTAAACCTGTCCAAAGTTAAAATGTCTTACAACATTTTAACTTTTTTTTTACTTTGTTGAATAAACTATTTGTAGTTTAAATGCTGTGTTTGTATGAATATGGTGAATAAATGGACCAACGCCCACCAGTCAGTCTAGTGGAGGAACAAGCATGTAAGCCCTTACAGGAACTGTGCTATCAGTATTGGCGTCAAGTCCTATCAGTTTTAATTGGGTGGTCCTGATTATTGTGTATTTACACAATACCTGAGTAGTTACATGCTGATGTCTGTAAGCTGGTCAGATGCGTCTACATGATACATGCACAAATCAGATTAGATGTGGTGTGTACAGGTCATGATCTGATCAATATAAAAGTGTGATATTTAAAAATGCTTGCATATCATCAATAGAAAGACATTTTACCTGTCCTGCTTTTTTTACACATAAGACTCCAGGCCTGATCCCAGTGCAACCAATACTGTAATGTAGCATGCTAACACAATAAAAATTCTTACTAGGAAATTATACTATTCTGACATTCAAAGGTATACTTTGCTGGCACATCCATTAAGCAGCTGAATACAGAGCACAACTACACTCAGTTTAATCTTAATTCAACATATCTGAATTTTTTTTGAAGTTATTTAATTTGAAGTGTTACAAAATTAAAAATATACCCATAATGTTTTACAGATTGTACCAATTATATATACTTGACTGACATGTAAAATGATCTAAATAAATGATTAAATAGGACACATTTCGAATGGCTCTTTTTTTGTTTTATTACTCTTAACAGATGTTATAAAGATATTTGAGATGGGTTGCTTTTTTTCATCATGCTTTATTATAACGGCTTTATGTATATTTTTAACAAACCAAAATCCTTCCAGTTTTTGTTTACAAAGCAGACATTATAACCAAAACGATGACAGCATAAGGGCTTCAGACACTGGAAATGTTTCCATTTTTTCCCTTTACAGACCCTCAATTATGTTACATAATGCAAGTAAAAAAATGAAGTAATTACAAAGTGCAATGGAGATGTTTACTGGTTGCTGTAAGCCTTTGCAAACAAATTTCTTCATAAATCACAGTATGAGGAAACATCTCTGTAAACAGGACATATGACAGATTTGAAAGAAGTTAACCAGCTTTCCACCTACATTCATTGAGCTCTGGTTACCTAATTTACTCAAAACTTATCTCAGACCTGCCCAAACCCAACAAAATAGAACTAAAACAGTCTGGAGTAAAAAAGCACCAATAACACTCACTTGGTTATCTTGGACTCATCTTTCACCATGCCTGTTTTCTTCCCGAACATCCTGAAAGTTTAGGTGAGATGAGGTTCACCTTCTCTGCTGTCAGTGTGTGAATCTGTCTCACTTTTAATTTACCCCCACAATCTTTTTACCACGCTTCTTTACACACACTCTTTCTTTGCCTGTCTAGAACTGTCACATGGAGCTTAAGTAAAGCAGTTCTTCTGTCTGTACGCCACCTTTACTCACAGGTGTTTGGCAACACCCTGACCACCTCCTTCTGTAGGACCGGGTGGACCAGTTTAACCTTCCCGTTCGTCATAAACACACACACACACATACATTTACACTTACATAGACACATTTCTGTCATTCATGTTAAGTGATCTAGTTGTTAATAAAGATGTGTATATATAAATATTTTAATAGGTGAATTAATGTCACTTCACTGACTACCATTTTAAATCAAATTGAAAAAAACAAAAACAAGTAATTTTTCAAATAATTGAAGTGATAAACATATGTAATATTTCTGGTGTTTTAGTATTTGATGTGTTATAACAATATTACTGAATAAATGTGGCATTTTGTAACCTATGAGTTACGATAGGTATTGCTGAAGAAAAGTTAAGCAGTAGTCAATTATTCATTTTACTGTTTCTGCTGTATTAAATGTGTCTGTGAATGTGAGATGGTGTGGAATGTCATCAGGTCACTTTCTTTCAGCAGGGTAGTGGTAGTTAGCCCACATTTCTAACACGCACATGGTAGGGTGTGACAGAGATTCAGGTCTAATGCCTTGCTCTGCAGTCACTTCCTCATTCTCTCTACCACACATAGCCAGTTCCCTTATTTTGTCTCGCTCTACTATGATTCCTATTTTTCATTATACACTAACCCTCATCAAAAATATTGGAAATTTTGTGTGGAACATAAAATAATACAAACAAATGAGTGGGCTTTAAACTACATTTTGAACTACAAACAAAAAGCCCCCTGCTAGAGAAAACATTTATGCAATTGGACTTTGACTTAATATTCTATACCATAATTGGGGTTCCTCAACACGGTGGAGCTGTTATTACTTACCATAGAAGACTTCACTGAGATATCTCTGCTCACTCTTTAGAGAGATCTGGGGAATTTGGAAACTCCTTGAACTCTTTCATGTATGGTAGGGTGCACTATCCTGCTGAAAGAGGCCACTGCCATCACAGAACAAAATTGCCATAAGGGGATGTTGCTGGTCTGCAACAACCTTTAGATAGATGGTCCATGTCAAGGTATTTTCTACATTCCCATAGTGCTTTCCACTGCTATCTCCTCCTCAGGTAAGTCCACCCGATCTAAAAGAAAACATGACTCATCAGATTTATCCTGTTCTACTGTTAAACAGTGGTTATATACACTGCAATGTACTGTGCATTTTGACACCTTCCTATCATAGAAAGCTTTATTTTAATGGGTACCTTCGCTCTCCAGTCGCTTTAGTGTTGTGGTTGATCAGTGTGTATTTGCCAGTTGGCTAAATGTCTCTTACTTCACAGATTACCTCTGTAAATCTGTTAAAGGAGAGATAGGTCTTAAGAATCCATTCTCCATTAGCTACTGCAATTTTAAAAAATGACTGGCGTGCTCTTTGTAATTTATATATATATATATATATATATACAGGTGCTGGTCATATAATTAGAATATCTTCAAAAAGTTGATTTATTTCACTAATTCCATTCAAGAAGTGAAACTTGTATAATGTATACATTCATTCCACACAGACTGATATATTTCAAGTGTCAATTTTCTTTTCATTTTGATGATTATAACTGACAACTAATGAAAACCTCAATTCAGTATCTCAGAAAATTTGAATATTGTGAAAAGGTTCAGTATTGAAGACACCTGGTGCCACACTCTATTCAGCTAATTAACTCAAAACACCTGCAAAGGTGTTCAAGAACCACTACGCACAGACATATGCAAGACATGGGTTTCAGCTGTCGCATTCCTTGTGTCAAGCCACTCTTGAACAACAGACAGCGTCAGAAGCGTCTCGCCTGGGCTA
>JAZGTI010015466.1:0-13395 GCA_036877585.1 Botia kubotai
AAAAGTTAGACTTGACACGCTGTGTTAAAAATGCAGCAGTCACAGACAGATGGTGAAAAAAGCATGAGACATGATGCATTGGCCAAAGATGTGTGTTTGGCAGGCAGGTGTGAAAAACTTGAGCTGTGTACAACCTAGATTTACAAATTTGAGTAGATTGTTTTATCTGCAGTATTTTTATAGCCATCATTGTGTCCCCAAGTATGCCATCTCTGATAATCACTGGTCCACAAACTCAAAGCTACAATAAAGAACCAAAGAAGTTTTTTATTGAAGGAGACAAGATGATCCATCTTTTAGCTATAGATGAGAAGTGAAGGAGAAAGAATTTTTATGCAAGTAAGATCAAATACGTATCTGGCACGGCTGCCCATCCCGAGCTTTTCTCCTCAGCTGTCCATCCAAGCATTATAGTGTGGGAAACGTGCCAAGAATGGAAGACACTGATAAAGAGGCATATGAGAAAGCACATTTAAAATAAAAGATATTGAGCGGACAGTAAGTGCCCTTCCTAGTGAACTACAAAGCATCCTTCGGCACCTGACCATTCGCACAGCTGCCACACCACGGTCAATGAAACAGATGCAAATAATCCAAAACAAGTAAAATGAGTAAAATGATACGCTAACAAAGCACCCAAAGTAAATGGGGCCCAGTAACAGGCTCAAACATGACAATCTGTGGAGAACAGATGGTCTCTGCGTCTTTGCCTTCAGCACTCTCAACCCAAAAATCTGACCAAGGAAACAAGAACTGAAAAAAAACAACCGAGACGGTCTTGACAATGCTCAAAAAGGCCAAATGAAGACCACTGCGAAAGGCGTGGTGCGTCAAAACATGACAACTATTGTGCACACGTAATAATTGTCTGTCAGGTCCAGCAGAGAGAAACTGTTGAGAAACGTGGCTTTCAATGACGCTAAAAGTGGCCATTTGGACGTGTCACAGTTTGTAATTGCACAGAGCCTGTTGAATCCTCAAACCACATGGCTGCCCATGTTGAACCTACAAACCGATCTGAAGTCTCTCTGAGTGAAGTGCTTGGTGTGGAGCGATGATAGTGTGGGGAGGGCTAATTTTCAAAAGGGCTTCACAAATTGCCTGGCAACCAGTGATGCGATCGCTGTAGTGTCATATAGATTTGTTTTTATATCTGAGCTGCTGTGCATTGAGCAAATCTTGCAGAGTATCTCTATATAGATATAGATACCCCCCCCTTCATGTCTGATAATGAACCACCAAACCTGTGAAAAGGAGAGAATCACGGGTATCCAGCCATTAACAGAACCAAAGCTGTGACCATTTTACACTGATTCAATCTGTCTTAAAGAATGAGCTGTCAAAGAAACGCTGGCGTTAAGATCTAGTTGCTGTACACAGGCCAGAAACGGCTCTTTCAATTATAATATGGAGCTCTTTCATGACGCTATTTGTGTCTGTCCTCGGGTGACCACGAGTCCTGTAGCTTCATTCACTTAGACTTGTCAAGACTGTGCCCCGGGCCCTTGACCTGTGACACCTGCTTCTAAGATTTCTGGTAATGAGATTGACATCAGTGGAGTGCTGCTGTTCATTATATCAGTTGGCAGTGTTTTTTTCTGTCCTTTGACTCTGTGAGTTATCCAACAGAGCAATACAGTAAACAGTAAGCAAAATAATGCCTAACATGACTGCTGAAGGACTGTAGGTAGCCAATAGCCTTTTAGATCAAGTTTGATTACTATATATGGCAAATGTGCATTAGCAGGAGCAGCTATTTGTTTTACCATGATTTATGCTAAAGAAACACAATTCATTACATTATTGCTCTCAGAATGTAATGCCAATTTAAAATATGGAAATGAAGTGTAATTTTGAAACACAGCTGAGGAAATTTCGTCCTTTCCCCATTCATGCAAATAGTAGCTGTACTTGTATGCATATTGCATAAAAACCTGCATGACTAACATGGCTGCTGTATAAACTGATTTGCTTTGAAGGGGCTTTTTTTGCTTTAAAGGGGTCTAGAATTAAATGGTAAAGAATGGGTGAGTCAATCAAAGACACAGAACAGGTGAATAGATTCAAGGGTCAGAGGTGAAGATGAGTCATTTCTCGTAGATGAAGGTGAACAAAGGCATAAAGTCAAAGGTCAAAGGAAGAAATTAGAGAGACACAAATGAACAAAGGCAAGCATAGGTGACAGCATAGAGCCGTAGAAGGGCCAAAAGAAAAGATAAGGATGAGAATCGATTATGTCTGCTATAGTAAAGATGGAATGAGCAGGTCCTTGTATTTCTGTATTCTCTTCAGGCGATGCATATTTGCCCCATGTCAAAAATGATGTTCTGTTGACCAAAGTCTGAGACGTCTTTCATTCAAGAACAATTGCAGACATATTCTGTCGTCATCTCTCTCTATTATTCTTTGTCTTCCTCCGTCCGCCGCAGTTCCTCAAACAAGCAATTAAAATCGATCCCCTCTATTTTCAAAACAATTGCTTGTAAAAATTCGGGGTGGGGTGTCTACTGCATTTCTGCTGTGCTACAGAATGTTATTGCTTCACTGTCCTGGCGTATTGCTTGCAACAATAAATTTATGAACACAATATTACATCTTTGTTTAATAGCACGGTACTAAATGATTGCTGTATTCTTACACCATGGTATTAACATAGTATTCACAGTGCTTTAAAAAATACCATGTCATTACTATGGTAATAATGCGGTATTTTATTGTTAATGTTCAGTTTCCAGGTTTTAATGGAATTAAATGAATGGAAAAATTGCTAATAGCATGTGATATATATTAGTATGCAGAACCAGGAGAAAGACGATAAAATTCAAGATTTGGAATTTACGTTTTTCCTCAGAGCTTTGAGGTTCATGAGGTTCACTTTTGATTTAATGCTGCAGTTCATTTAATACGGACATTGCAATAAAATAACTATGAAAATTTCAACATCAAGTCTGAGGTGATTAAAATTTTTAAAAAAATTAAAAAAGTATTTTTGACAGCTACAGTGTGCTAATTTTACTTGTGTACTTTCCTATATTAACATTCTGTATAAACAGATAAAAATTGCCATAGTGATGCCAAGTGATGTACTGTATGCATGAACGCATCCCCCCTAACAAAATTTTCACTTATTTTAAAAGGAGATGCAAGTATCAGGTAAAGGGTAATGTTAAGAAACATCCAGGATGGATGTTAATACCAGTTGTAAACAGGGCCCTGCTTATAATGTGACCTTTTCCAGACAACCTTTGACTGAGATTTCTTCCCCTGATCTCAGTGATAAAGGTTCAGGTGTGTGCAGGTCATTACTATTGTGTTCCAACACTTAACCTGCCAAGAAATGACTCCACTAGAGCGAAGACTGCACACAGACAATAAACCAACACACTGTATCTTTATCCTGCATCTGATGGCTGCGTCGCCCCATGCGTGTCTGCATCTGGGGTACCGAGGCATATCCACCGAGTGATTCTGTAATGAGACTCCAATGTCTGATCCATTCGCTAACTGAGCAGAGACGGATAATCAGGCTGTTTGTAAGCAAATTACAGCACGACAGAGAGCGCTAACAAACACGGTTGTAAAACTGAAGAGCTTTCTCAAGATATTCATGGCCATCCAGCTCCCATAAAGACTGCGTTACTGCTTGTCACCCATAGCAGTCACGACTCAAGACCTGTCTGGCAGAAGTGCTGATTTCTCACTGGTCACATTTATTGTAAACACTCAATGAATAATTGTAACAATTATAGCTTTCAGTTATGTGTGTTCTATGTTTTGTTTTGGTGGAATTACACAATGTGTAGTTGACGTACTTGTCCTGTGCATGTGTCTTGTGTCTGCCCCTTTAATTAACTGACCTGCTTTTGTTATCCTTCATAACTTCCTGTCTTAGCGCCACTCCTTCCCTTTTGGTTTTGATCTCCAGTCAAAAGAGGGACGTCTCTAAGGACGACCACAAGAGCTTTTGTTTTTTCTTTTCATATCAGAAGAAACGGTACATCGACCCATCCAGGCAGTCTTATCATATTTAAAAATACATAACACAGACACCGGTTACGGTACATAAACAATTTACAAAACTATTAGAACCCAAAGGCACTGATCTAGTAAAACTGTGTTTCTCTTTGTGTACGGCGCCCGGCTCCCTCACCGAAGAAATCAATATGAATCTTAGTTACCTCATTACAGCCGAATCTGAAGAGCTCTGTAATAACATTTCCATGTTCCCGCTATGAGTCACATGAGCATATCTTATTAGATTTATCCCCATCTTCCCTTTCTGCATTCATAAAGCACGCCTGAAATATTGTCTCCCGGCCTTGTAAAGGTGAAGAGCTGGGCTGTGGCTAACTGCAGGTGTGATAAAGAGAAGGTTGTTCTGTCTGTTCGCCCTGCATGCTCGTGTAGGCACAACAGCAGGCTCTGCTGATCACACAGCTGTGCTTGACTTTCCCATCAGCCATCACTGTAAGCAGACTGTCCCCATTCTGCCTCTGCCCCATCTATCAACACACGCTGTTTGGCAGGAAAAAGGGTTTTCATTATCGCTTGATATTGTTGCACGGGGATGTTGCATTCATTCATGCGATTCGCGTATTGTTTTGCGCGGCGAGTCGATGAGAGCCATCTCTCTGAAGAGAGCTGTGATGGTGTGGTTTAAAAGCTGGCGTCTCTTTAAGGTCAAGTGGATTTATAAATGTTAGATGGTTATGCGTAGAGACACTAGGTATTTGGAACACGTGTGTGACATGTAAGCTTCCTTTCTGCAGTGGGTATGAATTATTTCTGCTTGTGTCTTTGTATACTGTGAGGTCCAAAAGTCTAAGACCACATTGAAAATCTGGCATTCAAGGAATGAAAATCTGACTCCTTCAAAGGTTTGAATTTATTGGCGGGCTCAATTCCCCCTCATTCTACCCCCCCCTTCCACAATCTGTTTAAACTTTTGTTTGAACTCCTGACGCACAATATTTTTCCCACACGCATTTATCCAGCTTTGACTTGGAAGGGATGTCACCATAGTTGACTTAGCTAAGCAAGATTTGTTTGATCTGATGTTTAACTAGTGAGTTTACCTAGTTCATGTATATTTATTTATTTATTTTTTATAGTTCATCATTTTAGGAATAGTGTTTAATTAGTGTGCTGTCAGCATGCTGTGCTATATCTGCTAGACATTCCGCCATTAGTAGATGTGCCTTAAAATTTACCCTTAAGTTACACATACACATGTTACACGTACACATTTTTAACATTCTTATTACTTAATGGAAACGTTCTTACAATGCAAAATTGTAGCTGTGGAAGGTGTGATGCGATACCTGTAATAGAATGGCTATACTCAACCTGCACTGCTTTCTCAACTGTTCAAATGACAAGTGAGATCTTTGTGAGTTTGGCTGCTCTTTATTCTGTAAGAACCTAAAACGTAAATGATCATGGCTGAGAAGGCATAAGAAATTGACTGCACACAGAGGCTGACAGTGAACGACAGCTTCATTGCGTGCCAAAATCGGGCGAATGGGAAGAAAAGAATGGTGACATAATATGCCATATATGTCATATATCATATCTTCATTACTATTAAGATTACTTGCAGGCAAAGAATGTGCTGAAAATCATATAGATAGCCTAATTATTACAGGCCATCTCATTACAGGGCCACATGAAACAAAGAGTGACCCAGTTTTGAGTGGGCGCTGACATGCAAAGCATTATGGGATTGATGCGAGTGATATTTTTCCCCAGCAGCGAGTGGGGCCACTTTCATCTTTTGATCTTTAGTGGAAAGGGATATAGCTGGAGATGCTGGAAGTGAGCATTAAGGCAATGCATGTTGACGTAGACTGTATCTTCTCAACTGCAGGCTTGAGTATCGGTGCATGTGAGAAGTTCCAATTTGATGTAATGCAGTGTATAGTCTGTGCTGTCTGTCGAATGGTAGGGATCTCAAGCTAACCTGTGACGTATGCTGAAAACAGATGTAGGCCTCTTCCACTATTCACCTTATACTTTGTTTGCCACTCAAGTTTACAAACACACACACGAAAAGTAGGTTGAGACTTCATAAGATGATGGCCTTCAGTCGGGCCTCAAAATTGACCACAAATCCATAGAGGCTTTCAAATAGCCACCTTTTTCCATAGCCTCAGCCAGCAGCTCCCTTTGAAGATCTGTGCTTTAAAATCATCTTTGTCAAACATTAAGATGATTTGTGCAAACACGGTCATCTCAGATTTAATCAGCTAAGAATAATTGACCCGAACAACTGACCCAAGTAAATTGTGTAATTTCTGCACCACTGTCGTCACTAAATTTGTAATTGTTATATTTGATCAAATAAATTTTCATACAGGCCTTCCTGGACATGCGACTCATCCGCTATTGGTCAGACAAACAGATAGCCTCGCCCCAATCCCATGCCGGTGTATAAGACAATGTTGCAACAGAATATCAGTATACTTGATAGCAAGGTTTTGAAAGTACTGCAGATGTCTACACTTTTTAGAAATCAACCTACAAATGATTTTCTTCTAGTTGTCTCTGTACATTATGTTGGTACAGAACAACAAAAACAACAAACAAATACACACCATCTTTAAAACGTCACAGACATTGAGTTTTCTGTTTTGTTTAAGGACGGATAGCCAGTGAAAAATAACTTTTCTCTCTGGTGTGTATGAGCAATGTTTGGGCAAAAATGACACATTCGGTTCAGGTGGAAAGCTTTATTACAGCCTGAGGCCAAAGAAGTTCAGGTCCAAATAAAAACATATATTACCGTTTATTGTGTGTGCATTTCAATGTGCGTATGTATTTCAAAATGAGAGAAGGTCTCAGTGGTCGATTTACACATTCATGCAGTATAAATGCCTATATATGCCTTTTAAGCCTCTTCAAAAGTGCTCAGAGACAAAAACACCTAACTTAAGCGCACACACATTTACACATGCTTAGATTTTGACAGTAATGTAATCCTCATCGCCCCTTAGTTCTTTTTGAAGCTAAGTATAGCACAGGGATTCAGAATAGCAGTACATCCAGCTAATGTATTTTGTTCGTCATAATCAAAAATAGACCTCTTTATCACCTCACTCAGCAGTCAGTAATCATTATAATTATAAAAGTAATTGAAGGTGGATTGTTTCCTTTGAAACCATTGCTTAAATTTATTGTTGCATTAAACTTCCTTTATTAAAATTCATCTTTATTTAACAGCAAAGTGCATCTATCTGATCTGGCTCACTTGTCTGTTAAATTATCATAACTCACTTCCAACTATGCAGTACGTGACTGCAGATATGCACTACACACACCTCACACAACGGCTAATATTAGCATTAGCTTCAACTTCTACATGTGTTATTGGAGAATAAAGTGTATTTCGGTTACACTGAAAAAAGGGATTTGAACTTAAGTGTGGGGTATATATGGATACACTAAACAGAGCGTGCACATTTTAAATGCAATTTAAATGGAAATGACACTTCTGCCTGAACCTAAATTCTCATTTGCTCCAATGACAGATCAAGTATCTTGTACTTTCTTAAGCCTATAGAAGATGTAGACATATTTAATTGTACCCCTGTCACTATCTTAGTTCTCTCATGGAGTGTCATAGTGCGCTGAAGTTACGTCCCCACCGATTCGCTAAGAGAATAACAGACTCTTTACTGACCCGCCCCACTCGTCCCTCTCTTGAGAGCTGACTGTCGATGCTGTCAAAATTTTCATTGTCTGATTTCACTCCACAGCTCTTAAACATGTCCCAGTGAAACTTTTATCTTTCTTTTTGATTGCTCCAGTGTCCTCGGTTTCATTATTTTCAATAACTTTTTCTCCCTCTCGCTCTTTACACCTCACTTCACATCAGACGATTCTGTCATATTGCAGTCTGACTCTTTTAACGTGTTAAATTCACACTCGCTCTTTTTAGAAACTCCTGTCGTCATGTAGAATTACTTTGTCCTGCTGTATCATCCCACCTGTGCTTGTGTGATTGAGCAGGTCTGTCAGTGGTTGGTCCCCTGAGGGCCCTTTAGCTTCTTACTGGCTGTTTTTACAGCTTCTGTCTTTCTGCTGCTGAAAGATTTACATGACAAGCATGTGTTACACCCTAACACCCTCTTAGCCCCTCGATTCACCTCCTGTTACTTTCAGCACACGTCCACCCACAGTGTTGACACCGTTGGGCTGCTGCACATGTCCTCTAGCAGTGTTGGGAAAACTATTTTGTGACTGCAGCTTGCTGTGCTACAAGCTAATTTATAATAGCTACACTATACTAATATATCAAAATACTGGAAATATTACTGGGAAAGCTTCACTGTTGATATGAGCTGCTGTATTCACTTAAGAAAAACATAAAGTTTTGCCTTTATACTGCCATCTCTGTTTAAAACCAAAAATTCATGTTACTTTACACACTTATCTTTACGTATGTTGTCAGCTGAAGTCAACTGAAGCCAAACTGACTTTTCCCAGGAAATCGGACCCAACAACTCAAATTATACATCATTATGATAAGCTTACGGCTGTGAATCAGGGGAAGGTAAGAAAACAGTTTTGAACACTGATCTTTTTTTGTGTTATTGCAGCTTTAAGTTAGCAGCATCACTACTGTTAGTTAGTTCTCTAACTGTGTTTGAGTTAGGGTGAAGTAAACAGAGATGGTTGTGGGCGGTGGTGAGCGTTCACACTGCGTTCGGTTCATTAAAGATCACATAATAGCAAAAGCATGTGCATCTCATTTGCAATATGACATTGAGACATTGTGCAACTGCTTCATTAAATACGAATTCTTTTTGACTGCAGTGTATTAGCCTTCGTTAAATAAGGCTTTACAAGTGCTGGGAGAGGGTGAGAACTTTCATGCAAATATACTTATATATATATACATTGAGCCTCTTGGTATTAGCATAGCAGATTAGAATCTGGTTCAATGCTAAACGTTTAGAGCGATAAAAGATGTTCAATCATTTCGGCTTGCCACGTGTATGAATGCCAAAGGCATGATGTCAGTGTGTATGTGGTGTATTTTAATGCAGCTCCTTGGTAAGATGTTTGCTATTTGCATATTTAATTTCCACATAAATATTCACAATCTAGGGTTTGAAGCTTCATGGTAAAGGCACTCTCAGGATGCTGCTTTTAATCTGCTGGTTGTCATTACCTTAACCACAGTCCCACAGGAAACAGGGCATTTATCTTTTCGAAACGAGATGGTTCGTATTAAAGAGAGTCATTAAGTCATGCAAAAAGCTGCACTGACAGATCTCTGTGTGCGTATGTGTTTGTGACCGTGAAAATAGCAGGCGCCGGTACAGCAGGCTGCGATTGGATGGAAACTGTGTTCACAGGATGGATGTGATAGGAAGAGTTTGTTCTTCTCGCTTTTAATTAGGGCTGACACCAATCAAGTGTGGTTGAGAGGGAGATAATGAGAACATGACAGAGCAGAGAGAAGCAGGAGGTGTCAAACCTGCAACTTCGGTTTCAGCGTCCTGTTGTGAATACGCAGGCTTTTATTTGAGTGCTACATTCTAAAAAATTAAAAGTCACATTTCCGAAAATGACATGTTTACTGTTTAAACAGAGAGAGAGAACACTTTAGTAATATCTGCCCACTATTATTACTTTTAAACATACGTTGCTGGGATCTATGAGACCCCAAATAAAAAAAACAATAAAGTTATATCAGCAAAACATTGAGAGAAATTGTTTACTCGTTCATTTGGTAACAAACACAAGCATTGTGTACACATGCTCTTTTCCCCTGTTAAACTGAGCACGCACCGTTTAGCATTTTCAACCTGTTGCAGATTACCCACATTCACACACGCTGATGGACAGCCACAGGCCCACTCCCTCAGTATGTCCCCTTTAATCTGCTGCCTTCACACACAAACACACTTTCACACACCGCCATAAAGGGTCCTCGCTGTTTATTATACACTTTTGTGTTCTGACACAACACCATAAACACACTACTCTCCAATGTCACGTCTTTTGATCTGAAACTGTGTGTGTGACTGAATAGTGAAAAGCTGCCCATCATTAAAAGCACAGTGTGTGTGTGTGTGTGTGTGTGTGTGACACATAACCTAGCTTGCAATGGAAAACTGGATTTCTGTGTGCCGTGTAGTGTACCCCACTAATGTGAACCAGTTTTGGCACTTGTTAGCCAGGTTGGAGGACCATTAAAATCACACTCCAGTTTAAAATACTAAGACCAGTTTAAGCTGTTTACATACAGCAGGGAAAAAAGCTATGTTAAGTATCGCTGCTGGTTCATTTCTCTGACAATCGGGCACACGGCCATGAAGAAAACTTATTCCCCACTGCTGTCATCAAAACTGCAGGTGAAGAATAGACACTGTTTCTTTTACTGCATTTTACAGCTTAACAAGCTGCTGCACCTTCTGTTCTGTTCTCTCCTGTCCTCTTCTGTCATTCTGTTCCATTTTTCTTCATCCTTCTTTCTGTCGGCAGGAGAATTTATGATTATGATGTTCATCCCTTCTCATTATGTAATGCATTACTACAATCCCCTTTGAACAGCTGAAAATTGTTGGTCAAGGGGTGAACAGCATGGCTATGCCATACATACTGTACATACTATACTGTATGTACATGCATAGCCATGCTATATGCTGTACATACACATACTGTACATTCTATACTGTATGTATATGCATAACTACGCTATATGTGTATATGCTTTGCATACTATACTGTTTGTATTACATAGCCATGCTATATGTATAAACTATAATATGCTGTATGTGTATGCATATATAGACCAGCATCAAGCCAGCATGAACCAGTCTAGAATAATTGTGTATATTATATGCTGTATCTCTCAAGTACTCAAGTTCTGTAGCTCTTCTCTCCTAAGATCTCTCTAGCTTTCGTCTCTCTATGGCTTAGATCAGAGGTGTAAAAGTGATGTGGGCAGACATCAAGAGCCACGTAAAGCAGCTGCTAGTGAGAGTGAATGATGCTCGAGACGAGCAGCCCTGTGAAGATGTCTGCTCCGCCCCTGGATACCATGCAGACAGTGTCAAGGAAACACTCGTGTGACAGTGCTTGTCTTCTTACATCACCGTGCCCCTTCAAACCATCGCCAATGGCTACGAGCAAGTTGTGGAAGCTCGTAATTGAGGAATTGAGAATATTCCTGTTACTATGTGTAGTCTTGCATAGTCAGATCTTTGACTGGTGCTATTTCATCCTAAACTGGCCAAGATCCACACACTGAGACATGAAGAGGCATCTGATTGACATGTAAAATGATCAATCACAGTTGGCTTTGTCTTTAAAATGCATCCTTAAAACGCAGCACTTGCATCAGTTCCCACAATTGTTAGCTTTGCTGCTTTTCATCATTGCTACATTAGCTGTTTGTATATGCCCCAGTGATTTCACTGTTCCAGTTAAACAATAATTAGAGAACAGATGAATCCTCAGAGGAATGCATTTTGCTCTCTTAATTTGCTCTCTTAACTTTCAAAGTTGTACACTACACAGCACAGGAGAAATGCCAATCATGTATATGTCTGCACAGGCTTCTTCATTCCTTCTGCCTAATAGTATCCGAATTTGGTTTGTTTTTGTTCAGTCTGCTAAATTCCATGTTTTCACAGTGATCCTAATTGCTCATATCTCCCACTCATTGTCTTGCTTAGTGTCACAAATATGCCCCCAGCCCTGTATTGAAATGCCAAGCTACACACGCTGTGCAGCACAGCTGGTTTAGCTCTTTAGCATATTTAGCATAACTTCAGTCTCTACTATTTGGCAGTAAACTTTTTTGGTGTACATAGTTGGGTGCCAAAAGCCATGGAATGTAGAATAAAAGAATGATTAGTATGTGTTAATGATCACAAATCTGTCCAGAGGTGGGCTACATCTAATTGTAAGTCATGCTGAATGGCCACTGGCAAGATGCTAACGGATTTTAATTAATGAGGCGATAAAAGAGTCAGCCCATGACACAACACTTCCCTTTTCCCAAACCGTCAGACAAAATCCGCCTCTCGCCATTAATTACACTGAAAAAACTTGAAACTCTTTTAACTCTGGCTTTTTCATCTGGAGACCCTGGTGATGATACTGTATGAAGTTGACTTGTGGCTATGTTGCCTAGTATTCCATCCATGACAAAGTAATTACTTGTATACTGAACCACTGAATGACCTTTGTTATGTGTTTTTTGAGAGGGGTTCAACGGGAGGGGGTTGGGGGGGGTTTGTGTTGCTGGGAGGGGTTTGGGATTGGGGCTCTTGAATGGTGGATGCTAGTCTGGATCTCATACAGCATGCCAACAGCCCACCCACAATCCGTACATAGACCACATGATGCATTCTGCACACACACAAACAGAACAGTATATTTTGCTTATTTTTGGTGCTCAGAGTTATGTCTGTGAAAAGGTCATTACTTATTACTTTTGGACCGAAAGGATTGCCAATTTTGAAAGATTGAAAATTTTCAGTAATTTTATCTTTCTCTGAGAATGCTGCACTATTATTTCAGTTTTTCTTTGTTTTTTCATTATTTTGTTCTATTATTATGGTATTGTTTACTTCATATTTACTCAGCTTTAAACTGTACAGAAACTGTGGTTGGTAACATTATGAATGTGTCAGCCAATGTCTTCCTGTCTAAGTGTTCAATATGGCCAGAATAAGGTGCAAAACAGACCAGACATTATGCCAATAACCTATAAAGTCTTTGGGAATCTAGGTGGTGGATAACTTTATATAGCTTTATATAGTCTATTACAGACCCTAAAACTCCCTGGTGCTATGATTGAGGGGATAGATAACGCTGGCAAGACATGATTCTAATCCATTATGTTGCTATGGCTTCTTGTATCAGACGTATTGACATGGGCCCAGAGCTTCCCAGCTCACCCCCCACTGACGTCCATTAATAAGTGGGCTGTGTATGGTCAATATCTCCATATGCTCCCTAAAAGATAACCAATATGCTGTTGTCAACATCCCCAAGGATACTGAAAGCCTTTGTTTTCTCAATCTCTTGAATAGTTAAAGAGACAGACCGTTTCACAGAACAGAGTTCTACTAGCAAAAGCATGTGACTCCTAAGCTATAACTTCAATTAAACGTTCTGGAGAATTAATTAGTCTCAGGGCTTTTAGCTCAGTGTGTTTTTGTATCATCCAATGGTGGGGTAATCACTGACTATGAAGCATTAATAAGTCAGTGCCGATTCCCTGCTGTAGTCTCGGCTTGCAACATCTCCATATTCCATAGAGCTGTTTCTTTCACTGTGTTATGCTTCAGTTCTCCCAATTAAACGGCATTGTGCATTATTACAAGGGTGAGGAAAACGGAGTTAGAAAAGATTCGGTTCAGAGCAACAGTGGCC
>JAZGTI010015467.1:0-13395 GCA_036877585.1 Botia kubotai
CTTCAACCAGCTGTAGCATTATGCCAGTTCCAGACGGTTCTATGTTATTCGTTTTTTTTCTTTCACTAAATGAAGCAACACTTCATAGTTTACTAAAGATATATAGTAAATATATGGCCAGGGGACTTTGAAATATCAGAATTTAAGCCTTACCTTTATCTCCCAGGACTGTTGTTAAATCTTTTGTTGAAGTTTTGGCTTGGGGTTCTTCACACGCGGCAGCAGCACGTTCCACCGTGTCAACAACATGGGGCTGCCTGCGGATGTGCCTGACTTTAAATCGGCGCTACTAAACAAGGATATCGTGTCCAGTGCGTTTATCCCGAGAGGAGCCTCGGATCGGTAATAAAACAGCGGGCAGTGGGAGGACTCGTGGGAAGCGAACAGGTCCACCTGTGCTTCTACGAATCGACTCCAAATCAGCTGGACCATCAGCTGGACCACCTGGAGGCGGCGGGCGAGTTGAGACATGCGACGTGAGCGTATCCCGCCTTGGCGGTTGATATACGCCACCGTCGCTGTGCTGTCCGTCCGGACTAGCACGTGCTTGCCCTGCAGCAACGGTAGAAACCGGTGCAGAGCCAAGAGCACTGCCAGCAACTCTAGGCAATTGATATGCCACAGGAGCTGAGATCCTGTCCAGGAGCCCGAGGCTGCCTGCCCGTGGCATACGGCGCCCCAGCCCGTCAAGGAGGCGTCCATCGTGACAACGACGTGCCTGGACACTTGTCCTAGGGGCACCCCGGCCCGTAGGAAAGCAAGGTCTGACCAAGGGCTGAAAGATCGGCGGCCAGGATGAGCCAGAATGCGAATGCCCGCCTCCCGTAATGGGGCAAGGGCAGCCTCCACAACCTTGGTGAAGACCAACTGGTACGCCCGACCCCCGACCGCGAACCATAAGAAGGGTCTGTGTCGGGGCAAGATCGAGACATGGAAGTACGTGTCCTTCAGGTTGATAGCTGCGAACCAATCGTTGGGACGGACGCACAAGAGAATGCGCCGCTGCGTGATCATCTTGAAAGGTAGCTTGTGCAGGTACCTGCTCAATACACACAGGTCCAAGATTGGCCGCAGTCCACCTCCCTTCTTCGGCACAATAAAGTATGGGCTATAAAACCCTGACTTCATCTCGGCTGGAAGGACAGGCTCTATTGCACCCTTCCTTAGAAGGACCGCAATCTCCGCGCACAGGGCCGCAGCATCGCTGGCAGGAAACTGCTCTTTCAGTGAAAATGTTACCTGGCGGCGGAACAGAAAAGAACAAAAGATTCTGCCTTCACCACCTCCCGAGAAAGAGCAGTCCCTCTGCCCTCCAGGCGGCTCCCCTCAGGGTCCTCACCGGAGCAGATGTAGTAGCCGCAGGTGGGCGCCCTCGGCGACGGACAGACGGGGGGGCAGGCCTCGGCATGGAGGTGGAATCCCGCCGCGGAAGGATGTGCCTAATTGCCTCCGTCTGACGCTGAACTGCCGAGAACTGCTGGGCAAAGCCCTCGACAGTGTCGCCGAAGAGGCCTCCTTGGGAGATGGGGGCATCAAGATAACGGGCCTTGTCCGTATCCCGCATCTCCGCAAGGGTCAGCCACAAGTGGCGTTCCTGGACCACAAGAGTGGACATCGTCTGGCCGAGGGCCCGCGCCGTGACCTTAGTCGCACGGAGGGCGAGGTCAGTCGCCGTGCGCAGTTCCTGCATCAACCCCGGCTCGGAACTACCCTCATGGAGCTCCTTGAGCACCTTGGCCTGGCTCCTGGAACGCCTTGGCCACAGTCACCCTCAGGTCTCCCAGAGTGCTCACCAGCTCTGCCGTCTTCAGTCGTTTAGGCGAGGCAGCAAAGTGGGGAGCAGCAGAGGGCACTCGATCTCCCACTACAAGAGAGAGCCGCAACCGTAGCAACGAGATGGGCATGCTCTCACAGTGAGGGCATGAACCCACCGTGAATGCTGCCTCAGCATGCTGCTTGCCCAGGCATGCGATGCAACGCTCATGGCCATCAGACGAATTCAAGAAGGACCCACATCCAGAAACGCACGGACGGAAAGACATCTTTGGAAAAGATGCTTGCCGCCCGTGGAGCTCTGTAAAGGAAAAAACTCTTGTGAGTATGCTCTACAGAGCACCAGTCCGCCAGGCACGCAGGGGAACCGCCGAACCCGGAACGGAAAACACCGCTGACAAAATAGCCAAAAAGACTGGCGAACGGCGAAGGCGATGAGCGCATGAAAAAACACACGCTCGGCTCCGAAGCAAGAAGCTGAATGAAAGCGTGCGCTGACCGGTTTTATACGCCCGATTCCGGGTGGGCGTGAACCGGCGCGAGCGCTTTGCCCAAATGCTCATTGGCTCTTTCCTCTCGGGCCGATGCTCATTGGCGCGTTTTTTCTTTACGCGAAGGTGATAGGGCTCTCAAGCAAGACYCCATACGTCAGTCAGTTGATGTAACGTCGAACGTGACTGACTGTAAGGGAACCTAAATTCATCAGATCTGTGTGATATTCAGCCATGTGCAATTAAATAATGAAATTGGTTGAACTAGTGATGTTATAATGGTCAGATAAAACGCAACAAAGCATTTTCATCACAACATTTCATTGTCCTTTTAAACCTATTTAATTCTCATTTAAGTTAATGTACAGTAAGCTGCACCTGACATTCATTGATACAGTTGCCCAAAAAAGTCTGGATGCTTAAAGGAAACAAGAAATTAATTTTAATAATAAGAAAATTATGCTGCTCTTTTCCCTACAATAAACTCATGTCCTGTGGGTTTAGATCAACTTGAGGGTGAGTAAATGATGACAATTTTAATTTATGACTGAAACTTTCTTTGAAGTTGCTTTCATATAGCATGTGGATTGGTAACAATTATTAATATTTATTTTAAAGAAAGATAGCACAAATGTGTTTAAAGAAAAACGTTACACAAAAAATTCATGTTCAAAATGAAGACAAATTATTTGGACATTTTCTGGTTGTAAAATGTTAGTGGTTGTTAGTGGAACATGTACATAATTAAAGGGATGGTTTACCCATAATGAAATTTTGTTGTTAATTTACTCAAACTTAGTTCATCCAAGATAAGTGACTTTTGAATTAAAAATAGGTCTTCAGCAGAACAAGATGTTTAGCTGAAACTGTGGTTGTTGATAGTTCATAAAATAAGTCTTTAAGTGACAATAATGAAAAACAGTAATGAATTCCACAAGATACAGTTATTGCAGAAATACCATATAATCTTGTATCATTTGTATGCAGAAGCCACTTGCCATATTTTGTTTCTAATGCAGTGAAATTTCTTGCAATTGTAAGCATGGTTGGAGAGTCCAAATGCTTTTTTAGACAGTGCATTGACATTGACAGTTCAAGCAGCGTAGCATGATTTATTTTTCCAGATAAACTAGCTATTTGAATTTTTTTTAGAAAATGACAGAGCCTATGATCTTTTTTTTAAATCTGTTCAGAAAGGAGCAGGAACTGTTACCATAGATATAGCGTCATTATCCGGAAACTGTCTGGGTTTAGTGCTGCCCTTCATGCAGGAATGTTGAGTCAGGGCTATTTGAGCATGTTTGTCACACATTTGGTCCCTTTTTTCCTTTTTATATCTCTGATTCATTTTATTTACACATTCAACAGTATTTTAGGACATAAGGGTGGTGTGTTTGATGATGCAGTTTATGACTTTTGATGCAGTATTGGGTGATGCTTAGTTGCAGTTTGTTTGTTTGTGGTCAAGTCATAAGATCTTTCATTAGTCATGATGCTTTTGAGAGAAAGAGAAGCCACAAACATAAAAGTTTTGTGTGAGCGTATGTGTCTGTGTGGATGCAGTAAAAAGGAGAGAGAACATCCTGTTCTGTTTTATCAAAAGATTTGTCAGTGGCAAAACCTTATTGGGCCTCTTTTACAGTAGATGCCAGTATGTCCTGCGGTCTCAATTTCTCTCGTATTATACATAGAAATCTGATCTAGGATCAGATACAGTGCTTGTACTTTGGTTTGTGCGAGCTCTGTTTCTCATTACATTTACATTTAGGCATTTGTCAGACACTTATCCAAAGCGACTTACAAGGTGAGGAAAACAATGAAGTGAAAAAGTGAAAAAAAAATTATATCATTAGGGGTGTTTAAAAAGGATAGCAAATACTATTACTGTTGCTTGAATTGCTTCTATTACTATTGGGGGATGGATTTAAACAGATCTTTAAAGGGATAATTCACCCAAAAATAAAATTTCCTGTTATTTACTCATGTCATACTACTAAAACAAACAATTTTGTAAATATTTGCTAGATGTCTATTCTTTGTGTGTTGACAAAAATTTTAAACTGTAAACAATTATATTAAAAGAATTCACAAAACCCTAAATATTAGCTCTTCACAAACAATGCCATCAACAGAGAGAGGTCGGAGGTTTGAGAACATCAGTGATATTAAGCTGTGGTGGACATGGAGATTGGGTTTCCTAAAGCACTTCACATAGCAGGGTCATTAGAAGCTCTAGATATGAGCTGTAATGGATGTAGCATGCTGTGGCCCCACTAAAAGCAGGGAAAGTGCACTTACAGCTGGATTGACAAAACTGTTGTTGTAAGTTTGCACATCTCTCTCTAAACAATAGTCTGTTTGTGTGACAATCTGGGTTTACAAAATGAAAATTCACATCCTCTGTCCCCTACTGTGGTTGTATTTCTTTGTCTAACTTGCCATTTCTGTCCTGTGTGAGTGTGAAAGCGAGCAGTCTAACCACATCCCTCTCCTTTGTAAAACATTGACATTGTGTGAGTCTCTGTACCTGTCTGGTCACTCTTTGATGATGTCATGCACAGGTGTTTTGAGTTTGTGAGGTGAGAATCAGTAAGCTGAATGACTCATCGGTTCATTTTTTGGGAGGGGGGGGGATACCAGCTCTTAAAATAGCATTAACATGCCAAATGTATGTGTGCATTTATGTTGAGTTGGAAATAGTAATATTTTAAAGGGATTTGTGGGTTAAATAGACACACAAAGAATGCCTCCTGTTGGGGATATTTGTCTATATTACAATGTAGTTTTTATTTCTCAAAAGCTTAATAGTGAAATTAAGGGATTTTAAACACTTTTTACAAACGCTACCTCGTGATTAAGGATTTTAACAAACATACACGTGTCCTACACATTTGTGGTAATAGTTTTTCCTTGTGTTTTTTTTGGTAAAGAGAGGTTATTATATTATATTAATATATTATATTAATTTTTCTAGCTTTTGGCTGGAAATTTTTTTGTATTTTTTTTTTTGTTGTTGCTTGAACCAGAAAGCAACCACTCGGTACACCACCGCAACTGCGAATGGATTTTGCATTGGCACTAAGAGTTTCTTCTGTGTTTTTATTGTTTTGAGGTTCCCATGGTTTGTCTCCAGTGTGCTATCTGCCATGCCTCCCGCCAAGACAGATCAGCTGGACTTGTGGGCGGAGTCAGGGCTAGATGGAGACGAACAGGTGACAGTGGACTTCCTGTTGCCCACTGGAGTCTACATCCAGATGGAGGTTCCACGGGAGAGCACTATCCACCACATCAAACTGGTGTGTGTGTGAGTGTGTGTGTGTGTGTTTGTACAAACTAACTCCTTTTTGTTAAATAAGTTTCCTTACCTTTCCCTGATTGCAAAGGTGTGTTTATAAGAATTATTAAAAATTTAAGCTGTCGGGTCCAAACTTCTTAGAAAATGTCAGTGTGACTTGTAGTTACGTCTTGTCTGTAAACAGAAAGAAGATCCAGCTACTATATTGTACTATAGTAGCTGTTTTTTACAGCAGCTTTTTAGAATTTAAACCTGTCATTCACAGGAAAATTTTTATTTTGAACAGAGACTGTGATAGAGAAGCAAAAGTTACAGATTGCAGCTTCAAACACTTGACCATAAAAAATATGTTTGTTTTAAAAACAGCTTAAAGTGTTTTGTTTATTTATTTGTTTTATTTTTCAGTGTGGTCACTTAAAATGTATTTCTCTAAAACTTGTAAATACAAAATTGTGGATCCTGAATAATGTCACATAGCCTATTAAGATGCTTTTAGGGTTTGTTTCAACTATTAATATCAAAAATTTAATAGGCACTGGAAAATGTTTTAATATATTTAGTATTGAAATACTAGGACTTCTCTGTAGGACTTTCTTTACTGCATTAAAGGAGAACTTTTGAAGAATATGTTCACTGGTTTCATTACAATGAAAGTAAATTGGGACAAGTGCTTTGAACTCCAAAGTGCCAAACAGAACTGTAAAAGTAGTCCATAATGCTTTCAAGTTTCTTCTGAATCTATAAAATAAGATAGGGAACATAATGAAATTGCTTTGTGTGAGGATGTGGATCCATTCAAATAAGGCAGCAGATTTGAGATTTGAGACATACAGCAAGAAGGAGTTAAAAGTATATAAGAATAAGAATAAAGAATAATTTAAATTTTTATCTGTACTTCACACAAAGCACGATGTTCAATGTCGTATGGATGCGTTTTTATTTTTTGGACCTTGACAACCCTTGTCTACTTTAATTATATAAATATGATTGGTCAGTGCATTCTTAAGAATATCTCCTTTGTTTCCCACCCAAAAACAGAAAATCATTTCATGTCACATGCAACTTCATGACAGTGAGTGAAAGATGGTGCAGTTTTATTTTTTAGGTAAATTTTAACAGGCTGTTTTTCTGTGGGTGTTTATCATTGGTAATGTTGTTTTGTTGTGTTTGTGTGCAGCTGTTATGGAAGGAGGCGCAGGCGTACCCTCTCTTCTCACTGCTGGGGGACATGGACGGTCACATGTTCGAGTGTGTGAATCAGGCAGCAGTGCACGAGGAGCTTGAGGATGAGACCAGGCGATTGTGTGATGTGCGGCCATTCCTCCCAGTTCTAAAGCTTATCACACGCAACTGTGAACGTGCAGAACGCCTTTTATACTCTAAAATTGGAGTGTTAATCGGAAAAGGTAAAGCATATATGTCTGCACACTGCAGCTTGTTCTTGCTAACAGCAATTTAGACCAAAGATGTCCATTTAACCGTTGTACGACCACAGTTTATTGTGTTTTTATATGATCTTAAGGGCAGTAGGGATTGATCTAGAATCAACAAAACTGTAATAATGTGTAGCTGTATAATAAATGTTTTGAAACTTACATTTAAGTGCAGCCTAAATAGTAATTACTCTATGGTGCCACGCAGGATGCCCAAATTCTTGCTATTTTAATTTTACACATCAGTCTGATGCATGTGCAACACACCATTATTTACAAATTAAGAACGTTCAATTCAAATTTTATTTATTTCTATAGCACTTTCCACAATTTTTGCATGCGTTTTAGAACAAACAGTTGAAACAAGAAAAATTGTAAAAAAATACAAAAAAATGACAGAAAACAGAAAAAGGATCAAATATATAGAATGCATGGCATAAAGTATGTGTATCTGTCAATCTCTTTAATCACAGAATTATTGGTTCATATGTTCAGGCAGTGGGAGAGTTCACAGAGGGTGATTTAAATTAGTGATGCTAATTGTGCATTTCACATTGCTTTAAAATAATCCCATGATAAGACATCAGGCACAGCCCACAATGAGATGGTTGGTTGGCTCTCTTAGTGGAGAGGATCAGATAAATATTTAATGCATTTTAAATGTCATCGTGTGTTATCAGGAAAGCCATTTGAAACCTTTCTCCTAAAGCAAAACACACTGACGACATTCACAGGAAACAGAAACTCATTAACATGGCACATTGTTTTTTTTTGCTATAATTTTTTAAAGGCTGATTTATGGCAGGTAAGTACTGCAGATAAATATAATACATATTTTTGAAGATTATGTCATGTCTATTAGAGCCAATTGTTTTACACACTGTTGAGCCCATGTCAGGTCATTTGTGAATTCAGATGCTATGTTACGTCATAAACAAAGTGGATATTGTTGATATTGAGTCACAGGCCATTTTGTGGCACAGGTCTTCACGAGTTAGATGCCTTGCAAGACCAGGAAGTGAAGGACTTCCGTTCTAAAATGAAACGAGTCAGTGAGGAGAAAATGCAATGCATGCAGATGATGTCTTGGGGGGAGTGGCTTCGGATTTGTTACTCCCCGGAGTTGGAGATGGGGCCTGTGGAGAATTTGATTGAGAAGCATGAAGGCGGGATCAAAATCACCATGCATTATGACCAGTCACAGGTGTGTGAATTTATAAACAGGAAAATGGTAACTAAATAAAATAATTCAATTTATTACAGGGCTATCTGGAATACTTGATTCTGAGAGGTCAGTCTCAGGGTCTGTTATCCCCAGTAACAACCACTAAAACTGATAACACTCTGCTCATCCAGGTACTGTAAATCAGCTTGATACTACAAGTTCAATGTATCAATCCGGAGTTGACCCTTCACTAAGTTTTGCCTCTTGATTACCTACTAGGGTTTTCTATAAAAATTCTTGTAATGTGAAAATTAAATGGATTTTAATATTGTAGACTGTAATGAGGTGTTTCATTGCAAGGCATGTCTTGCTTATATCTTTTTAAAGACATTGCAGTTAGCATTATATAAACTTCAAAGACTTCAAACAGTTATAATAATCATACTGTAGGCTAGAAAATGAGGTGGAATGGTGCAAACACATAAGTAGAATAAAAACAGCGAAGCATTCCCGAATTTTTAAGTGTTCATAATCTCATGCCAATAACATTATTGCAAGTGAACAATACTTTTACCTACAACTTAAAATTGTACTGTGAGCTTGCATATGGCAGAATTATGCTCACATACTCTTTTACACTTTTAAAGATGTGTTTTAGGAGTTGGAAAATGTTGACTATTTTTGGATAATTTTCATAAAAACTACCCAAACACACAGGATTACATTAGAAAGTGACATGTTTGTCAGATATGGTAACCCATACCCGAAATGTGATCACTGGTGAGGAGTGAACACACCGTGCAGGATGTAAACACACACCCAGGGCAGCACACTACTGCACCCGGGAAACGATCAGAGGTTAGGTACCTTGTCAAGGGCACTTCAGTTGCTACCTGCCAGCGCTGGAATCAAACCAGCAACCTTTTGCTTGCAAGGGCAACTCACCAGTAGGCCACAACTGCCCCAAAAACTTGGGCAAAAGCTTGTCCGATAAACTGGTGAATGGAAATTGTTACAGTGGTACAGTAATGTTTTTTAAGCGGGGGTCAGCGATTGGAGTTAGTTCTCTTCCCCACTAACTTGCGCAGCATTAATAGTGTCAGTATTATTTTTTGTTTTCTCTCTCTGCAGGACACAGCCAGTTTGAAAGTGTCATTGTATTGTACAGTATCTGAACTAATGGATCAAGCTCTCAGGAAATGGCAGACCACTCATGGCCCAGAGGAAGATATCGGCACTCGGAGCGATTATGTGTTGTGTGTCAGCGGAAAACTTGAGTTCTTATTCGAAGATCACCCTCTCAATCAATACAAAGTAAGATACAATGCCAGAAAGGACTTGCAAAGATCAGACTGTATTTTCTGAGGTTTACCGTTGTTAATATGCTAAGAAAACATTCTGTCTAGGGCATTGTGTCATTATGTAGTGAAGGAAGCTGAATTGTGTCATGCTTTGCTGCGACTGTAAAAGCATTTTTGTTGCATGTTGTGACTTAAAATATTTACAGTAGTTGCATGTAATAAAAGTACTGTGGCAGGAGCAGGTACATCACTGGTGTTACTAGTAATACTGTATTACTTTGATATTTATACCATAGTATTTATATTGTACTTCAAGGTACTTAGAATAGTAATATGGTAATAGCCAATTTCCAAACAAAAACTAAAATTAAAACTGTCCAAATAAATCTTAATGTAAAACTGGATTAAAACCTGGATTAGATGTGTTTTCATTTATCACAACAAACTCCAGTATAGATGGTTGATATTTTTAACATGCAGAAAGAGATGTTAAGAATTTCGATGGTCAAATTAATATTTGTGACTGGTATGTCATGTTGTGACATCAAATAAAGAACTGTGTGCATTTGTTTTATGTTAAGTTTTTAGTAAACAGAATAGTTTTTTCAGGGAGTAAAAACCAGTCAGGTAAGAGATCAGCGACACTCGGGTAACACTCAGGAAGTGTAAGGTTGGTTTGCATAATAAGGGTTGTGTTGTTTCAGGAAGCAAATAAAAAAATCTTAAACCACGCAAGCACATTAAACGCATTAATGCTTAGTCATCAGAAATCATTTCATGCATCACTTATAATTATGGGATATCTTTGTACCTTGAAGGCTACCATGTAAATACCATTGTATGTGAATATAGTAATAATTCAACACAATTTACAGTGTTCATCAGTGGTGTAGCCATCTGATACCATCACATCTTGGTTTCACCACAAGTACATGTTTTATGAGGCAGAATATGAAGTATTTTCAATATGACAAGATATAAATTTGTGCATTTGTGTGTGTGTGTGTAGTATATCAGGTCTTGTTTGTTGGCCAATGAGAATCCTCATCTGACAATGGTTCACTGCAGTGTCATAAAGGCCATGTTTGAGAAGGAAATCAGTACTATAGGGTCAGTGCTGGCACGAAAGATGTCAAACCCGCCTCTTCCACTGCCCCCAAAGAAGAGAGGTCCTGTGGTGAGTCCACCATGTGCACTTACATCCCACAATTAGCTAACGCTAATTAAAATAAAGTTTGAGAGATGAAGTTTCCCTTTAGAAGTTTACATTTTGGACGACAAGAAATGTAGACCATTATTTTAACACTTAATAAAGCGCTCAAGAGTGTCAGCTGAAAAATATGGTTCCCTGTTCGTTTTCAAGTATCATAATCTGTTTTGGTGAAACAATATACTTATAAATTTTTGTGGCTGTATACAATTGTATATTGTGTATATATATATATGTATATATATATCTCATAAAGTTACTTGTTGAATACACTACATCGAGGTGACATCACAGATCATCTCTACACATACACAACTTAATCACTTGTTATTTTTGCTCTCCTTTGCTTTATTTAGTCTTGTGTCACTTTCTGGGATGTTTATTAGCTGCTGATCAGTTGGTCATATGTGCCCTCCAGCACACTAAAGTTTCCTCACACACTGTCTTGGATCAGTATTTTAGAAATATGTTCCAGGAAGTGAGTCAGGCTTGTGTGTGAGCATTGATCATGTGAGGTTTTTTTTTGCCTGTGTTAAATTGCTTATCCAGCAAAACTGCTTGTGTTTAAACCTAATCCCCAAGGTTATAAGTGTTTGTGAGCACATATGTGTGTGTTTGAATTTATGAGGTCACAGTGTTGCTGTTGGGGAAAAAACACTTTTGTGGACCCAGAAATGTTTGGACACTTAAACCACAATAAAAATAAGTGAACGTAATTACATTAGATGACAGCAGCTTTTTAATCATCTTGTGTTAGTTGATGTTTAGATGCATGATGTCACTTCTCACAAGTTCACACTGGTGTCCCAGTCCAGGGTGTTTTGACTGGAAAGGGAAGCAGTGCCTTAATGGCATGAAAATATAAGTTTATAATAATGATTTACAATTTAAGCTGCAGGGTCAGATCTTGTGGAAAGTGTCTGTTTGGCTTCATTTGACTTCAACATACGTAAATAAAAGGACGTGGGGCATCTAAAGTGTGTTGTAAGTTTAATGTAGATAACCAAGACATTAACAAAGATCGTGAAAAGTCAGGTGAAAGGAGCAAATTCCTCTATTTACTGTGGTTGGATGATTATACCATCAAGAGGATGCCACCTTTAATGTTACTAGTATGTCAAACTAGTGAAAATGGATAGACTATTAATAACAGAGGAACAACAGCAGTAGATTAAAGATGTATACAATATTGTTCTTGTTGCTGTTGTTTGTTTAAAACATTAACAATATCTAAAATATATTAATAGTACAATTTTGTACTGTTGTGCTCATATGTACATTTTATGTACATCGTATGTACATATTGTTATTGTTTACACTGCAGCCTGCAACCACTCATTTAATAATTACACTTTGATACCACAAAGGATCCCTTAAAGGATTAGTTCACCCCAGAATGAATTTTCTCTTATGCCATAGAGAGATGTACGTGACTTTTTCTTCAACCAATGATACATTTGTGAGAGAAAAAGCCTAATATTTTGAGCGTAACTGATATGGCACATAAACATATCTGCATGAGAGATTGCACTGAACATGGCAGAGCGCCAGCTCCACATCGATAGTGCTGAATGTCATTGGGTCTGTAATTAAACACGCATATGACAATTAGCCACAAGACACTAAGAGAACCACTGAGATTTGACGACATCGTGCCACCATGTTTGAATTTACAAAACTGCTAAGTTTGTTTACTTGGATTCAATTCAATTTTATTTATATAGCGCTTTTTACAATGTTACATTGCTTCAAAGCAGCTGTACATAAAAAAAGAATAGTAGTAAAACACAAAGCAAATGTCTGACATGTTAATGGTATTATTGCAAATACTATGTGTGGGATAAGACTAATACTATAGTAGGCCTATAGTATGTTTACGAACAAAGAGCTGACTTACCAATAAAGCCACAAAATTGTTTAGCAAAATACATGCATTCCATCTTACATAAATGCAGCCATAACATCACACTGCTGTGACTAAGCAGGGAACAAATTAAAGCTAAAGGTTGTCATGTACAGTTCTCAGCATAAATGAGTACACCCCACTACATTTGTCAGAAAACCTTTAGTTTCCTTTAAGAATCAACATTTTCTATGAGATACTATACTACAAAATACTCCCACAAATGTGGTCCATTGATTGCAAACAAGATTTGTTAATTTGCACACACAAAAAAGTGATTTTCCTAACGAATTCATTCAAGCCCATGTTGCAAAAATGAGTACACCCCAATTATAGTCTTAGGAGAAAAGCCACACTTGAGACTACAAAATTCTAATTAACAGGCATTCAACCACAGGTGACTCTAATGATTCATTTTAAGAGGTGTCCAGCAGACAGGTGACTATAAAAGGGCCTTACTTAACAAAGAAAAGCCCTTCCTATTTCATGCTGTCAGCAATGGCTCCCCATGGAAGATAAATGTCACAAAATCTGAGAAAGGAAGTCATTTCGTTACACAAAAAAGGTGAGGGCTACAAGAAGATCAGCAAAGCTTTACATATGTCAAAATACTGTAGCAAAAGTGATCCAAAAATTTAAGAAAGATGGAAGTGCAACCACCTTACAGAGACGTCCAGGCCGTCCACGGAAGTTAACATCTCGACAGGAGCGTCTTCTGATGAGAAGGGTTGACCAGCGCTCTTTAGCTGCAGGACCGGATGGCTGTTACCTACATTGGACAATTTCCACGTCCCCTTTCCCCCTCCCCTGTTGCAATGTTATGT
>JAZGTI010015468.1:0-13394 GCA_036877585.1 Botia kubotai
GGAGACTTTTAATGTACCAGAGATCTTTCAGAAGCTACGAGTCTTGGCCCGTGCTCTGGTGTTAAGGGAGAGGGCTGAACGCTGCCTGCCTGCTGGCGTGTTGAACTGTTTATGTAGCCCCGACAACCATTACCCCTCCCAGCTTTTAAGTCCTCCTCTCTCTGGTTCAAACCTCATCCACCCTCCTTCTCCCTCCCTTCACACAGGGAAGAACACTGGAACCTTTTACTGGTCCAGGCTCTGGGTTCCGGGACTGATGCCGACCATACAGGGACCACGTCAGTCTCCCCTGAGCCATTTCCTGTCCTAACCCTCTCATCTAATACCAAACAGACCGCATTCTGCTCGCGTTCCCCCTCAGAGGCGAGCCAACGGGCGTGCCAGAACCCTCCATGCTCTATGCACTTATCAAAACCATCAGAAAGCAGAGAAGGTCAGTTTGGAGTGTTAAACTGTTTCCATAGTACCGGTCTTGCTGTAGCAACACAAACTATTCCATAAGCCTGATCATATTTACTGTAAACAAGGTTAGTCTGTGAATAGGTGTGTCAGATTTTCACAGGCTGGGATCATTGTTTGTTACATCATTATGTAAGTGGGTGGAGGCTACACCTGGTGATCTGTGATCTGTCCTTGGGCATCCATGAGATTAATTATTAGGTAAGAGGTTCCAGGAAGTCTCTGCCACATGTATGCGCATCATAACAAACTTTTCTGTCACACACAATTTTAATTTCAGTCTCAAGATGAATACCTTGCTCTGGAAGCAACCCTATACTGAAAAATAGCTTAAGGGTAGTAAGCTGGTAACCTAGCCTGGCCTGGCAGATCAGTCTGTTTTGAAGATTTAATACCCAGTTTACAATTTTAATGTGTAAGAACGTTTCCGTAATGTTTCCATTAAGTAACGAAAATGTTAAAAATGGTATTTTGTATGTTCTAAGAAGGGTCAAAATGTTCAGAGTTACAGAGTTATTTTCAAGCTCCTTCTGGAATCCCAGGCATTCATTTCAGCACATGGCATTTTTATGCAACAGAATTGGGCAATTTTCTGTCATAGACTCTTGCTCCTGTTTGAGCATCTGAAATCGCAGCTGATTCTTCACAGCTACAATTATCTCAGTCAATTATCAGATTAGTGGTTGGCTGGAAAACAAGTGACTTCTCTGCAGGAAACTGCTCTCAATTAAAAACTCTGAGCAGAGGCGTGCATCTACAGAACAAATACACACTCCATAGGAATGTACATGCAGTTAAAAACAACTGCATATGTGCTGCGTAAACAACATATTGCTCCACACAAAAGCTGTATCAAGGTGGCAGTTATGCAATATTTTTTCTTGAGATAACCAGCTAATAATTTTAGGTTGCAAGAATGTTTCCATTAGTAAGAAAAACATAAAAAAGTTTTAAATGTTCTAGGAAACGTCAAAATGTTGGTAAATATATTGTCTGGATATAAGAATATAATTCAAACATTGTTTTTAGTTCTGTAATGTTTTTAAAACATTCCAATAACAACGTAAGAATAGCGTTTTTGATACATACGATATATAACATTAAAAAAAGTTCTGCTAATGTTACTGCAAGAACGTTTTTGGATAACTCTGAGAGAACTTTTGGAGAACATTAGCCGATGTTCCGAGAACATTTCCTGTTAGCTGGCATCTGAACGTTTTTTCTCAGAACTCCGTAATAGATAGTCATGTGCCTTTTACAGACAAAAATAAAAGGCACAAATTGGCTGATAATTAAACGGTGCTCTGGAGCGCCTGTCCCATCTGAGCAGTTCTCAAACAGGGTTAACAGTGTGTGTGCTTTCATGCACATTCATCACCTCACACACCTGGCGAGCTTTATCACCTCACTTCACCTCAGTGAAGGTCTCAGCAGACAAGCATGATCTTGCCTGTGATGTTCTCCTGTCTCCATCACCTGCTACAGCAGCTTCTCCTCGTGAGCACATTTGTGCAACCTCAAACCTAACGGTGTGGACAAATATGTAAGTAAGCACATCCCCAACTCATGCTTTGGTTTAAGCAATGTTTATATAAATCACCACTTCTTGTAATTCTTCTTGTAATACATATATTCTTGTAGTCTATATATGTATATATTGCTATAATGCTGAAATGTATGTACAATGTACAATTTCTGTACATTGTTTCCATGGTACAACCGTAGTCCATGTCCAAAAACCCATGGCAGTGCAGTATCACTGTTTTTGTCTCATATTGGTCTGTCTCCAAATGTTCTCCCCCATGTTCCCCGTCGGCTTTGAAGAGCCGCCTTTCTGGAGTGTAAATCAGCCTGTGGGACAGGTGGAGATCTGCCAGCTGCATGGAGATCCAGGCAGGAATGTCATAGAGCTCCACGAAAACCAGCAGAAACTTCTGGATCTGTCCAAAGTCACAAACCTCTGGCCCTTGTGTTTCTGAGCTCCAAGAGGATATTGGGGGCAATATAAGCACTGTATTTCTTTATGTCTTTTCTTACAGTGGAAAGAGAAGGTATCTTTAAACTGGACAAACATTGTACGTGTTCTCTATACGTTATTGTATATACATTCAAATACCGTATATGAGCTAACAGGGAATGTTCTCGGAACGTTGGCTGACATTCTATAACAGTTCTCTTAAAGTTATCAAAAGATGTACTTAAAGTAATGCTAATAGGATTTTTTAACGTTATATATCATATATCAAAATGTTGTTTTTAGGTTGTTAGTGGAATGTTTTAATAACTGACTTTAAACTGACTTTAAATAATGTTCTTATAACCAAACGTTAATGTTAATACAACATCTAAAACCCTGGATGTTTTGAACATTCCTAGAACTTTCCAAATAACATTTTTAACATTTTAGTTTTGGTGAAAGCTTACCTTGGGTTATTTTTTCCAAATGGTCTGTATATGAGCAGTAGTAATATCGATATTTTTAAAAACATGCCTTTGAACGTATCTGTGTGTCTTTTTGGCCATTTTAAGAGAACAGGAGATGATGTCTTGATGGAAACAGTATGAGCTCTTCAGTATGGATCTAATCAGGGCTGGTCCAGGATTAGCTGTGGCGCCCCTGATTTACCGCAGGTCTGATGTTCTCCTGAAGTTCTGTCAGAGACGTCATCTGAACATATAGAACCGTGATCTGATGAAGATGATGACCATAGAGTATGATCTGTAATCAAACGCCCACATAGGATACATAGAGTCTATAGGCTACATTTACGTTTATTTGATGGACGCTTTTATCCGAAGAGAATTTCAATGCATTCAAGGTATACATATACGACCAACTGACCTACAAGAAAACCTGCTACTTCCTCAGTTTCTCTACCACACCGAATTTTTCATGTGGAGCAGAATTCTATTTATTTATTTTAGCTGTGTTTTTTAGTTTTTGTGTTATTTATTTTGGCCTTGTGGCAATTTATGTTGTCGTCTTTTCGGCGAAAACCCATTTAAATATTTCTATTTCATTTAATAGCAAATCGTAAGCTCGAGGGACACCCTAATTGCCACTTAAGGTTTTTACTTAGCAGAAATGGATAGTTTTCTGTTGTTCCTCGTCATTTTTGAGGGCCATTAGTCCGTGTACTTGAAATCAATCAGTGAAACATAAAATAACACACTTGATTCAGGGCGGCGTGAGACGGTTCAAAACAAACACACCCTTTCTTCAGTCAACAGTTCTCTCAAAGGCTCTTTCATTCGTACATTCTGTCATGTTTTATTCAGTGTGGAAAATCTTAGTTAATTGCTTTAAATTTGGCTTTTCATGGCCGTTTCCGTAACAACAGGGGGAAGACCCCCTCTCCCTCTTTTTTCCTTTCCCAAACCCTGCCCATTTAAGGCTGTTCCTCTTTTTTTCCTTTTCCTCTCTCTCTCTCTCTCTCTCTCCCTCCCTCATGTCTTTCTCTCCTCTGTGTGTGAGTATTGTGTGTGAGGCAGATTTTCCTGCTTGTTGCGAGCGCCCGAAACAGAGAGAACTCTTACGCTGCTGGTTCAAGAGGAAGTCGACAGCTCTTTCATTCCAGACTCTTGTAATGCAGAGTGAAACGGAGGAATCTGTGACTGAGCAGTCATTAGACAGGATTGTGAAGACTACAAACTGACTTATTCATTGGCTGTAACCAGACTGTATAATCCTGCTCAGTTTGGGCTGTGTAACACACTGATGCACTCAGCTCTGGACTAAACTTCTCAAGAAGTTTGAATAGAGGAACGGCTTTGAGATTTCTCTGTGGTGAGTAACTTTGTTAGAGCTGTTCGTTTGTTATATTCAGTGATATTATGTAGATGCAACAGTAATATACCTGTACAAAGAGAGATGAGAAATTAGTCTGTGATGTTCTGTGAATTCTGTTTGTGTTTTATCTGGACCGCTCAAATGTTCATGTAATCTCAGGTCCTGTGTGACTGTGATGCTGGGTTCTGTAAATATTGCCATGAAATGTGCCACATCGGTAAGACTCAGATGCGCTTTATGAACCCTCCAATCAGAGACCACCATCTGTGCAAATGGAAATTATTTTAGACGAGGCACAGAGGATCAGTGTGCACCTCATCAGATTGTGTGTGTGTACTTCATGTGGGTTTACACTAAACCTCAGATAGACGCATCCTAGAACATGTGTCGGGACTAGAGAATGAGCTGTAAATTGGTTAATGTTTCACCATTATAAAAATAAACACCCACTCGTTGTGTGTTTATCTGTGGCAAGTTTAGTAAGAGTGTAACGCGATCGGCATTTGAGATGAGAAGTTTATTTATTGCTTATGGGTATAGTCAACAAAAAGAGGTTTTCTGTACAAGAGCCAAATCAGTAGTTAACCCTCGTTTACATATGGCACTTTTTAGATATTAACAAAACGATGTAAATGTACCTAACATGAAGATGTATTGTAGGTCTTGACCTGGATTTGGCACCTTTGAACAGCTGATCATTAGCCGTTTGTTTGTTAGGTCATGCAATGTTAGTTTGATTTATATCCTGGCGGATAGATGAGCAAAACCCTGCAGCTGCTTTTTGTTTAGGGATGGATGACTTGTGTTCAAAGCCATTCAACCCTGTTCTGAGTGCCTGCTCTCGTCTGCCAACCCCGTTTACTGTGTTTATCAGCAGGCACCTTATCTTCTGGAGAGCTGGTAGTTAACATAGTCTGTAGATTTTGGCAGGGTCAGAGGTCAATCCCTGCTCTGACTGCATTTGTAAACTCCTGCTACATCCACACAGTCTATCTGAGGGGCAGATTGAATACACAAACACGCACTTATACACACACACACAGCAGATAGGGTGTCCTTTAACAGGGAACGTTCGCAAATGTTTACTAAAAGTTCTCTCAAAGTTATCAAAAACGCTCTTGCAGTAACGTTAGTAGAACTTTCTTAAACATTATATATCAAATATTAAAAATGTTATTCCTAAGTAGTGGAACATTTTAAAGTGTTACGGAATAAAAAATGTTTGAATAACATTCTTAAAGTCAAGCATTAATGGTAATACAACATCTAAAAAACTGGATATTTTGAACTTTCTTAGAACTTTCAAAATTTAATTCTAGACATTTTTGTTACTTTATGGAAATGTTAGGGAAACATTCTTACAACCTAAAATTGTTAGCTGGGAACCTTATTTTATCCAGAACCCATTTTTTAAGCTCCCAATTTTGTGACCTCACATTGCAAACATATATATATAAACAATGGCTATAAAATTATGCTTAGAGCTATTTTTCTTAGCAGAGACGCAAACTTGTTTCTGACCTCACGTTGGGTCGTGACCCCAAGGTTGAGAACCTCTGTCCAATGATGTGACAGGCCTAAAGTGTGTCATTAAAGCCTCGCATCTACACTCTCCTGTTGACCTCAGATGTGTCTGCATGATTGATTGGAGAACCAAGAAGTTTTTAAGGAAAGAATTTGGGCCCCACTATGTCTTAACCCAGTTTGATTGATTCAGCACATCACGCCAGACACTGCGGGGGGTTGAAATGTTTAATGACTTACATTTATGCATTTGGCAGACGCTTTTATCCAAAGCAACTTACAGTTCATTCAAGTTATACATTTTGTCAGTACATGTGCTCCCTAGGACTCGAACCCACAACCTTTGCATTGTTAGTGCAATGCTCTACCAACTGAGCTACAGGAGCTACTTAGACAGTCGGTGTTTTCTAACAGCTCCCGAACACTCTTCCCCTGCCTGATCTCTGTTTTTATGAGCTTGTGACTTTTGATTGAGAGAAGAAATATCCGAATACAAATACAGCAAATCCCAGATACTGTACCCCAGAAACTCATCAGAGCCGTATGCATTCATACAGTTTATGTCATTGGCTTGATTTACAACAAAAACGGGGAACTTTTTAATCTTATTTTCTGATGTGACCATCCAACCACTGCCCTTATCCAGCAAACAGGAAACGTTCTCAGAACGTTGGCTAAAGTTCTTTAAACCTTCTTTCAGAGTTATCTCAGCATTCTTGTAGTAACATTAGTAGAATTGTTTTATCATTATATATCTATATATATCAAAACGCTATTTTTAAGTAGTTAGTGGAATGTTTTAAAAATGTTACAGAATTAAAAAAATGTTTAAAGAACTGTTTCTAGAACTTTCAAAATAACATTAACGTTTTTGTTAACATGGAAATGTTAGAAAAATGTTCATACAACCTAAAACTGTTAGCTCACCCTCTTATGGCTGTTTGCTCAAACTTGTTCTACATGTGCACAATGCTTCAGGGGTTCTCGCCCTTGGTACAGCTTTTGGGGGGTAAACATTGCCCACCCACCCATGGGAAAGAAGGAAGACATGTTTTGTGTCGTAGAGTAATCAGAGGCCTACATAATAGATCCAGCATGTTTCTGGAGATCTGCAAAGGCCTCCAGGTTTAGATCGATCTGGAGATGAGATCATGCTCTATTTGTGAAGCTCTGAAGCTGGGATCACCTGAGGGTTCCTCACCCCATCACCCAAACACCTTCACATAAACACACATTCACATTTCAGAACAACAGTAAACTCATCAAAACCCTGGAGGAAGTCAAACGGCATCATGGGAAATTTTGCTATGACTAAAAAATATCCAAAATAAATCAAAATTGTAAGTAGTTATGTTATAAAATTTGTAAAATGCTAAATTCTTAGCATTTTATCACCCCGATTTTTAAGGCATCAACCTAAAATACTTCTTAAACAGTATTGAAAGAGCTCCCATCCATGCTGGCCTCCTATTGGCTGTTTTATCTTCTTTTGGCACAATTTTATTTGTGTGTAGAAATCTAATTTAAAAACGCCTTCAGGTTTATAATATCGTCACAAATATTTCAGTCAGGTGACTGTAAACTTTTGACAGTCAAAACAGTTTTTAGTAGGAAAGCATCAGTATAGTATGTATTCAGTCTAAAACGCTCCATCCTGTTTAATAAACGTGCATGTTGGAACAAGCTGGTCACATTCTGACAGATTTCTTATAGGTTGTTGCTCTGATCGTAGCAGTGTACAGGAGCTGATGATCAGAGAAACACACGACTTACAAGAGTGTTTCTCCTTTGGCATTAGCATAGAAAAGAATTGAGGCTCTTAGGCTTCAAGAAGACACACATCTGTTCCACATTAACACTTAACCCAAGAGCACAGCCTTAAGCCACAAAACCCCCACTGATACCACCACGAGTTGGCAGCTTCACCCTCTGTTATATTCCCCTTAGTGAATGGACGCCCATCATGACTCTATAATGGACCTGTTATGTGACTCTACGATGGGATTTTGAATGGCTGTCTCTCAGCCGCCTCATTTTAGTTTTTTAAACGTATTAACGTTGTTGCTTGGTTTTAAGAACGTTATTTAAACTTTTTCAAATCTGTAACATTATTAAAATTGCACTAACTACCTAGGAATAAAGTTTTTAAATTGAAATGTAAAACAACGTTCTACCAACATAGAACTTTAAGAGAACTTTGAGAAAACTTTCAGAGAACGTTAGCCAACATTCTGAGAACGTTCCCTGATACAGTCCTTCAGTTTGGGCTTACACGGGGTGTAGTTATTTATCTTTACAATTTATTATTTATTTCGTATGTTACATTCTTAAAAAATAAAGAGCCATGACGAGCTGTCATCGACGCCATGCAGGAGTCATTTTTCATAAAACAGCAAAGACGGCATGTTTTTTTAATCACTTTCGTAGAATCACATCCAACTGTTCATCTATCAGTTCTGAATTCTTTCACTTAAATTACTAACAGATTTAAAGAGTGAGGCCAGACCTTCAGTCCTTTCGTTGAAATTTAAGAACCGAGCCTACGCTGTGCTCACGGCCTCCTCTCGCATCTTTAGGGTCAAACGCACCTTTTGCGGGGGTCAAGTATCTGATCGCAAACATGTGTCTGAACCGTCTCCAAATCAGATCCCCCCTCAGTAGGAGCTACTGGCAGGAGAGACAGTGCAAACGAGTTACACAGTTAAATCTGTCAAGAAAAACAGGGAAAAAGACACTCTACACTCTTTTTAAAAATGTTATGGTAAGAACTCAGGCCTGCAAAAGCACTCAGGCAAAATCACATGACAAACGCCTTTGCCACATGTCGCCTCCTGAATGATTTTGCAGTGGGTCTCGCAGCTGCAGAAATGCATCCAGGTTTACTGGTTTAAACGTTGACCTCAGCACCTGTGGAGTTCTGGGAGGAAAGACTAAGTTCCACAGAGCTGCCCCTTTGATTTGTAGGGAGAGCTTCTGGATTTGTCTGGTTGGCGTTCAGGTAAAACTGGCTAATAGGAGAAAACGAGACCTTTGAGATTTACATGCGGGCTGAGAAACTGCAAACTCAGCATTTCTGCACTTTTGGATGGTGGGGGATTGTAGTGTTCTGACCAAATACAAAAAAATGGCGATAAATAATATGTCAAAGTTAACTTGTTTTCAGGGATACATTAGATCCCAAGTTTAGGTTGTAAAAACGTTTCCCTAATGTTTCCATTAAGTAATAAAAATGTTCAAATCCAAGTATGGGGAACATTCAAATTTTCAGAACATTCAATTTTAGACGCTGTATTAACGTTATTGTTTGCTTATAAGAACGTTATTCAAGATTTTTTAATATCTGTAGCGTTCCACTTTTTAAAACATTCCACTAATAACATAAGAAAAACATTTTTGAAAAGCGTTAAAAGCGTTATATATCATTAGCATATTAAACTATATGCTAACGTTCCTGCAAGGACATTATTGATAACTTTGAGATATGTTAGCCAATGTTTTGAGAGTATTCCCTATTAGCTGGGGCACCCTTAACCACCATTGCAACAGAAAATGTTTTCTGTTGTGTGGCGCATTCATTTTTGGTGTTTTTTTGGAAGAATTGTTTATTTGTAAGTAGAGACCCGAGTTGAAAAGTGACATAAACATCTTCATCCAGCAGCTGTTGTACGACTGACAGAATAAATTAGAAGCTATTTGCTATATTCTATATATTTAGCAGCCAGTCCATATTTAGTGATAGTTTGAACTGAAACAAAGGAACCCAATTAAATTTAGTTTTAAAGCCGGGTATCGGTCACCATGTTCCTTTGCCAAGAAGACCACAAGCGGTTCAGCCAGTATACCAGGAAATTCCAGTGGCTAAAAGAACATTTCTAAGTATCGAAAATATCCACTTGCTTGTTTTGGCTAACGTGTGTGTCATAAAAATGAAAAGACTGCGCTGGCTGGTGGGGTTATGTTTTTCTTTTGATACTGATAGATTCAATTATAGCCTTTAAAGTCAGGGATTAAATTCTGTTTGTGGTCTGTGATGATGTTGTGAGTGCTTCACAGAGAGGGAGTCAGTTGCTCAGCCGCTAGACGACTGTCGTGTCCATTGGTGGTCAAGACCGAAGCTTCTGTTGTATAGACTTATCGTGTCTCTTTGGAAACAGAATTACAGTATTCTTGATGAATGCAGGAACACATTGAAACAGGAGGTGCTATTTGGGTATTAGCGTTAGGTCACAGTTTTTCCTGTCGGATGGAGGCAGATTCAGGGGAAGGAAATGCTACTGTGGTCTTCTTGTGGACGTGAAAACAATTGTCACCATATATATCAGACCGTCCCCTGTTTCATATAAACAAACTGTATTTAAAATAAGCTTCTGCTGTTTCCCAGGGTTTGTGACATGAACGATGATTGGTTTGGCATCGATTTGAATACTAAAAAAATGACCTTTAATCAAGTCAACCACTATACTGTTTATATAACTGTATGAATTCATTGGTGTTTTGTCTCAAAAATATATGAATAATGTTCTTGTAACCAAGCAATAACGTTAATACACCATCTACAAAAATGTATGTTTTTAACATTCCTAGCTTTCAATGTAACATTTTTAATATTTAAAACATTAAGGAAACGTTCTTACAACGTACAATTGTTAGCTGGGTACAGTCAGAACATAACATAAGTTGGTCTTTTTCTATTTGCCTTGTCAGGTTTAATTGCAACATCTGCTGTGTAAATAGAAAATGAGGAGAGAGAGAGAGATAGAGAGAGGTATGGTGATTGTGGGGCAGGAGGCCTGTTAATAATTTCCCTAGGGATTAAACAAAACACAAACAAAACAACAGGCAGGTTAATGGCTGTTTAAGCAGACTTTAAACACGTCTCCAGCTGTCATTAGCCCCCACTTGAACGATGTGTGCTGTGAGTATTTTGGGGCTCTCCAGTGAAGGGAAAAATGGGGCTAATCAGGTGAACAAATTATTGTGGAAAAGCAAAATGAAGTACAGTGGGGTTCATAAAGTCTGGGACCACACTGAACATCTGGAATTCAAAATCTAATTTAAACATGGAAAAGGTTTAGGAAAAAAACGGCACTATTTTTGTGTCACTAATCAAACAAGCAAATTTTGGGGACATTTGGGGACTACCAGTTAGAGAGTCAGACTTGTAACCAACATTGCCAGTTCGATTTCTAATGCCAGCAGGAAACAACTGAGGTGCCCCTGAGCAAGGCACCTTAACTCACTACCCTAATGTGTGTACACTAACTCGATGGGTTAAATGCAGAGGACAAATTCTGAGCACGGGTCACCATACTAGGCACATTAAATTTGTGACCATGTTGACTCGGAAGGTCAGAGTCCGCTGAAGTACACAAGATGCTCTTCTGAATATTTCCAGATCATGCTGGAACAACATGGACCATCAAGTTCTGCACAAACACGTGGAGTCCACGCCATGCTGAAATTCATGACACATTTTCATTGTCAGACTCCTGGACTCCACTGTAAATATTTTGACAAAAAGACTATCATTCATTCTGCGCTATGATGCTACTCATACAGGAATTCACACAAGAACCCAACAAGAACCTGTCTGTCTGTCTGTCTGGAACCATGTTCGTGTTCCCTGGGTTTATATTTGTAATGATCACTGGCTTTGACTTCTAGATACATACTGCATGCGGGTTGTGGAAGAGTCAGCAAGTTCCAAACAATCCCTGAAAAGCAAACAGGCTCTGCTAAACCAACTTGAGTTGCCACTGCTAAAAAATCACACCATCTCCCTATTAGATTTCAAGCTTGGCCAAATGTGTAGCAGCTTAGCTTTATTCAGCTGCGTAACTGAACCGGTAAGGCTGGTCATTTTGGAAAAATGCCAGAAATAAGACAGAGGTTTATACAGCATATAGAAAGTGTGTTAATACTTCTATTGAGTCAGTTCACTCAATGGTTTATTTTTCTAACCAAGAACGTCTCTTAGAAACAGCTCATTCATCATGCAGTGGATTTCTGTATGTGAGGATATAATCTGTTGTCATTCGGTTGGTGAGATGTTAATCGTTAGTTCAAGACCGCACATTCTCAAGCCGACTTCCTGTGTCCACAGTGCAAATGTGCTGCCTGTTACAGTGAACAATGAACTAACGTTGTATAAATGTTCTCCATAAGTGAGAGTAGAATGTTAGTGAATAGAACGTTTCTTTAATGTCATATATTAAAATTGTTCTTAAGTAGTTATCGGAACATTTGAAAGCGTTATAGAATTAAAAAAAACAATTGAATACATACTTATAACCAATAATGTTAATACAACGTCTAAAAAAATTCACGTCATTTAAAAAAAAATTTTCAATGTTCCTAGAACTTTAACATTCTTAATGTTTTGGAGACATTACAGAAACATCCTTACAACCAAAAATTGTTAGCTGGATTGTTTGCTCTGAAGATGCCTCAGTGACTTCAGATATGGTTTGACGTGTACGTGTGTGTCTGTGTGTGCTTTCTCGTTGTATAGACATAGAACAACGAGTTTAGGAGGACATAAGTAAATAACCAAAGAGGCTTGATCCAACCTACAGTCAGTCATGAAGAGGAACTGAATACTGCTTTATATGGTAAATATCAATGATTTATTCCAGGCTATTTCTAAGAGAAATTATGATGCTATTTCAATTAATATATGTACAATATTTGTATAATATATATACACAATATATATTTACAATACATTTATATGTAAGTATATATTTACAAGTATAATGTATGTATATATATATATATATATACATATATACATATACATATATATATGTGTGTGTGTGTGTGTGTGTATATATACATACATTATACTTACATTATACATTACATACATTATACATATAATTCAATATATATAAATTTTGTTATTAAGATTTTTTTAGTCATTTTGGTTTTTACAGCATGTGTGGCACAGTGATGTCACACAGGCACAGAACAATAGTGAGTGAGAAAGGCCAAAGTCAGCAGGAAGTTCTGTGTGGCTGTGGTGGACGGGGTGCAGCAGGGGACACAGGATGTGTAGTAAGATCCGGGCCTTTCCCTGGGTTTCTGTGGCGCCTACTACACGGCGTGGAGGCAGATTGGAAGCAGACGCAGAGCTGACGTAGGATAGGGAGGATATGTTTGTGTGGGGTTATAAATATAACCTCCTAAAACTCTTGCCCTCATACTGTACGTGAGGGTGCGGCTGTGTTTGTTGACAGTTAGGAAATATGAATCTTCTTTGGGAGTATACAGTTAGAGGGGAACAGAATAGATACAGAGGAAAAATACTACAGAAACAAAACAAAACAGGAAAAGGCTGAAGATGTATTCTGAATCATCTTCCTTTTAATTCAGACATAAAACACAACAGCAGACAACAAACAAAAAGCAAAAGTCTGACTGCTGTCTAGAGACTATTAACCGGAGATGGGGAGGAAATCGCTCTCACCAGCTGTTGGCAAAATTGATCTTTTGACCTCACAAAGGGGCCTTGAGGTGCTTACAGGGTGGCATGGATGTGGATTTGTGCTTTACCAGACTTTAACCGGTCTACATTCACCTAACAATACATTAGTAACAATATCATAATTACCTACATAAA
>JAZGTI010015469.1:0-13393 GCA_036877585.1 Botia kubotai
ATTAGCTTGTAATCTATATATTTAGGGCTATAGGCTAATATTTTTCTTAACTTTTATTACACTGTAGATCGAAATAAAATAATTCTTGATCATATGCAGATGATGCCTACTATTAGGCCTAGTAATAATAACAATAATAAAGCATAAAATAATATCAGAATAATGCCAATTCCAAATTATAGCAATAGCCTAGTAATGATAATAGGCCTGTACTGATGATAATAATAATAATAATAATAACAATAAAGCATGTAACATCATATAATTATATAGCAATAGCCTAGTAATGAGGGGGCCCAACTGCAATGAACCAGCTTTGGGGGGGCCCAGCTTGCAAAAGGTTGAGAACCCCTGCCTTAGAGAATGAAATAATCACTAGAATTACCAAAGTTTGCCTTGTAAGTGGCATCAAATCTCTAAAAGACACTCAGTTTTGTTTGAGGCACTCAGAAAGAAGTAAACAAGACATAAACTAGCACAACTAGTCTACATGTCAACAAACATGCACAACACCAGCACAACTAGTCTACATTTTTAAAAGGCCAGAAATCCTGAGCCCATATGTATCTTTCAATTTAAATATTATTTTTTACGTTGGTCAAGAGTTGAGAATGCAACGCTACTGTTCATATTTGTTTTTTTTAATCTAGTCAATTATTGTGGTATAGACTTCTTCAAAGAAACCCTCCCCTAAGTGGCAATCTGTGATTGGTCACTTTACATGTCAGTCAGAGGAGTTCTTCCTGTCTAAGTGGGCAGTTTTTGGCCAGTCCTTGTCTACCAGACCTACACATATATACAAACATATGTAAATGTGCCATGACATTTCTTTATGTCTAGAAACAGTGACTACAGCAACTGAACTTTCATTACAGGCAATTCAGTTCAGGCTTCCAACATTAACTAGTAGGTAAGGTTATCTAAATGAATAATCAGTCTCAAAGGCAAGGTAAGTGTTCTTTCCAGAAACATTTTTGTTATGCTGGTTGAAAGTCTCTTCAAATCCTGATAGTGGAAGGTGCAGGACCATAAAATGTTTGGTCTGAATGCAATGATAGGACAGCCTATTTGCCTGTCAAACTATGTATTTGCAAACCCCTGTGCACTTTTGGGGGAGGCGGGGCTTTGGAGAGCGCTCACAGAGGGTGGATTTTATGTTTTCAAAGCTAGGTTGCTATTGCTAGCCTCTCCAGAATTGCCTACCCTACCCTTAAATAAGCCCTGTACAATGTACATCAAAATAACTAGCAAAAAACAACGAACTGACCTCACACAATCAGGACACATCCATCCATACTTGCAGTGAATTTCCACTGTATCTCCATCACACCTGAGTGTAAACAACACACCCACCTCAGCTGTACTAGCAGCTTGTGTAGCAACGCTTTACCTCAGGGTAACTTTCCTAAGGGTCACAGTGTGCCATTCTACACAGCGATAAACAATTATAAAAGAGTCCAAAAGTCAAGTTTTTGTTTTCGTACCCTTCACGGAGTCCATAGAGGAGACAAACAGACAAGATTAGCCAGCAGAGCGGCCCAATAATTCACCGATTCCCAAACACCTTCTTCTTCTTCTGAGCTCTGACGTCTGAATACGAGATACGGTTGGTGAGAGCGATTGCACTCGTACGATTATCTGCTCCAGTCCTGCCGCTGGATTCGGCCGCGGTCACACCATCCATCAGTTTAAAGGGCAAAGTTGCCAATAAACTCACCAACCCACGGAGAGGCCCTCCTTCTGTCTTTCAGTACCATTCAATAGTGGATTGAGAGGGGAAATGAAAGATCCCCTCAGACATTTCGAGTGAGTAAACCAAGTAAACCGACATTGGCCGATATTTGCGGGGGAGCTTCATGGGTATCAAACAGAGTGTCTACTTTTCTACTCATGTCTACAACCTCAATTCATTGCTATTGACGTAGTGTTGCCTTCATCCCTCATCCTGAGAGACCGCTGTGGAGCTTTTACTGCAGCGTCTGTATTGAGTGATTCTGCGAGAATCTACCGTTGTGAGAGGAAGTCAAACGTGTGCTTGAAACAGAATTGTCTCCTGACATCTGGACTTCAAACCCTTTCCCAGCTCTGGGACAAACACTTCTCAACGTTGTGCTAATGTATGTTACGGATACATTAGCACATTTCCTTCTGGGTTAAAGCCGATTAGCATTATGTACCGGAGGAGAGCAAAATACATCCCTGTCACGAATGCCAATAAGATGCCAAGCTCAAAGGAACACAACTGGCAGTACAAAAGGATTGCGTGGTATGCAAATGAACACGTTCCGATACATCAACATGCTTGATTTGGGCCCTTTCATTTCCTCATTTCTATTCGGCGTCAGTTCTGTACGTCTCCTACTGTTAAATCCCCCACTGTTGGTGTGATTAATAACAACAGAGGCCATGTGCCCATGTGTGTTGTTTCCCCCCATTTCAAACTCTTTAATAGCATTTCATACGCATGCTAAAAGGCCACTGAACGAGCCATGCAAGCCTCAGTCTGTTTTCCCCTTTTTTCCAGCGGGCAAAGTAGAAAAATCCATTTCGTCTGAATCAATATTTACTCCTGATGTTGTCTTCCCCCCAAATAATCAACAGCTGGTCTTTTGTTCAAACCCCCCGAAGAAAGTAAAAAGGAACTTAAAGGTTACCGCGCTCAAGTAGATTTAAAAGCTCGGGGAGAAAATTCCGCCGCGGAACGCGCGTCGGTAATGATAATAATTTACCTTTTGCCTCATCCCCAAAGTACTGCTGTTCTTTATGAGAGTGTTAACTTAAAAAGCAGCCGAACATTTGTATATGACAAGACATTATCTTAAAAGCTTGTCATTCAATTTTTTACTGCCTGAAAAAATAGCGCTTGGCACCGTGGGCATGTTATTCAAAATTGCCTCGGAAATATTATAATAATAGACCTTCTAACATTTCCATTGGCTGTTTGAAGTCAAATGTAGCTTCAGATAATGAAAGCAGAGAGGATAATTTGTCAGTTTTTTAACATTCAATTTGTATGTATTATACGGATTCATGCCAGCTCCCCTATTCCGGTTATCCTGTTACTTATACAGTCTGACCCGAATAATCCATCCACTTCCCTGCTGTCAAGAATCAGATCTGCTAACAGGAACTACTTTTAAAATCAATAACATGCTTCTTCAAAAAATCAAACAGTCTTCCGTACAATCTTCTTCATGTTTGAACTTGTTGACCTAAAACAGTCTCATTGCACAAAACGTTGATTCTCATAACTCTGCTAATGCTCGTTTGTTAACACATGAGGAGAACTTCATGTTCCAGTCAAGTCATGTGTATTGCTGACAGCTGCACAGTCCGACTGATCCAGTCATTTCTTTTTCTGTTCAAACAGAACTTTTTGTACCGTGGAACAGTACAACACAAGAGTCTCTTTTCATTAGTACCGACCATGAAACTGCTTTTCCACTCCGCTGCCCTCTGAATATATTAATGCATATCATATAATACAATATGAATTCGGCACGTTATACAATATACTCACAGTCATACAATTCTGAGCAAACCCATTATAAACCAGTTGGAAAACAGCTCCATACCTTCATTGCAAAAAACATTTTCTTGTCTTCCAGTTAAAATATATCTAAGCATCTTTAAAAAAAAGTCTTATTTTTCAGACAAATTGCGAAACGATATTAAGAGTTGTTTTTGGAGAATATGTTTATCATTTATTTTTCAAATTTAGAGCTGTATATGCAAATAAGACATAAGACATTTCGAGCGTTTTCACTGGAAAACAAGACAAAAATACTGATTAAGAAAAGTATTTTCGTAACGCAGACACATTTTGTCTCTATTATGACAGTTATAATAACTGACATTGCCTGTACATCATCATTTGGTGTTAAAAGAAAGGAAGAAAAGTGATCAAATACAGCAGTTAGAACACTGACACACAAATAATCCTGAACAAATTATTTTAGCGATAATTGGCTTCATTAAAAACTCCTCCGCTGATGCTATACTGAGGAACAGCTTTATATTTTTATATGAACCTTGTTCTTTGAATTCTTTCGATTTATGATTTGGATGTAAAAGCAAAACTGAGAAAGTATTCCATCCCATGACCTTGTCACTTTTTCTAAATGTGTTCAAATCACAGATAATCGTTGCGCTTGCGTTTCTTTAGTGAAAAAAGAACATCCGTTTGCAATGTAAAAAAGGGGGAGATGTTGCCAAGTGAGTGAAAGTGAGTGAAAAAAAACGATGCAGAAAATCATTTTACAATATTGTCACTTTCACTTGTCAGAACACAAGAGACTCAACGAGACGAGATTGACAATTATGTGTGGAGGAGAGTGACAAGAAGAGAGAGAGACAAACACATGGAGGTTCTGAGATAATGTAGAAAAAACTGTGTAAAGAAACGGATGGGGGTGAGGGTGTGGGTTATATTTAAACGCAACAAAAGAAAGAGGAGATATTGATGCAGAGGCATAAAAATTCAATACAATGTCGGCCAGGAATATGTTAGTGAGATCAGACTGGCAGCTTAAAAATTCTAGGCTGTTTCAAAAGTGGCTGGCTCATATCTTAGCTATTGTGCAGTCTCCCTCATATCATGCAGGGCTTGATTACCTGTCTGTCATGAGCGCGTTACAATTCTGTCTCCGAATTTTGACAAACAAATCAATTTCTTGCACACTTGGAACGGCAAAAACCTTTTTGTACTTTTTCTGTGGGGAACATTATGCTACGCTAACACAAAGGAAATACCGGAATCAACTTTTCCTCGATGTGGCCCTGCTGGCACTTTTATCGACATTTTATCGCTTTTCGTTTTATTTTCAGAGTGCTTTTCAAAAACACAGAAGTGTTAACACAGAGGATTTGTGAAACTGTGAACGTGTGAAAAAGCCGCCCAATTATACAGCTGCCGCAAGCAAACAACAACAGAACAAAGCACGATGTACCATGTGCATTATCTGGAGTATTTCCATTTACACATTTGGCAGATGCTTCCATCCAAAGCATTCCCTGGTAATCAAACCCAAGACCTTCCCAACTAACAGAAAACATTCTTAGAACATTGGCTAAAATTATCTTAAAGTTTTCTCAAAGTTATTAGAAAACATTCTTCCAATAACTTTAGTAGAAATTTTTTAAATTATATATCAACAACATAATACTTAAGTAGTTAGTGGAATGTTTTAAAAACGTTACAGAATAAAAAACTATGTTGGATTAATGTTCTAATCACCAAGCAATAATGTTAATACAACTTATAAAAAAAAATGTGTTACCTAATGGAAATGTTAGGGAAACATTTATACATCTTGAACAGGAAAAGCTATACAATTATTTTATGGATGTGAAAAGTTTTAAGTTTGGCAGAAATATAAACGTGAAATATGAAATAATAGATGTATGATTAGGGCTATAGAATGGGTCACTGGTTAATTATTGCATTTAATGGTGTGTTATTCTGTTCATTTAGTTAATTTAGTTCTTTATTCCATGCAAATCTCTATTAAAATCGGACATTTTCTACTTCAGCAGATAAAACTCACCTAATTAAACTTAATGGACGTGAATCTGTCTGGCAGAAGTGGACGTTTATTCCTCTGTTTGGCACAGTGGCTATAAGTTCAGGGCTAGTAATCAGCAGGTTGCTGGTTTAGGCCCACAAAGAATAAGGTATAAATCATCTTTATTATAAGCCGCTTGAAAAAAACACGTCGGGTTGCTTCAGGAAAATATTGCTTTAGATATAGACGTTTGCTTAAAACTGCAACCAGTAACTTTTGCCTCTCTACTGCCATCTCTGTTCAAAACATACAATTACAGGTTACTTTACGCTCACCTTACTCAGATTCGCAACGGTAAGTATATAACAATGATTAAGGAGTTAAGGAGATCGTGCTACAAGCTGATCTGTACCTAGTCAGTTTTGTTCAATTTTTACCCAAAAAGTTTTGCAGCTTTAATGACTACTAAACCCACAAACAGAATCTGCAGTAGGTCAGTATGGGTTGGCAGGATTTAGGGAACACAAATATTTGGAACACAGCCCTCCTGATGTTAAAGCTGTTGTGCAAGATGGATAGGATGGAGCGTGTGAGTGTAATCTCTCCTCTGCCCTTACCAGAAAAACCGTGATAAAAGCACAGTATCTCTCCTCACCAGAGAAAACTGAGGACATTCTTTGACATAGCTCCGAAAAAAACATCGTTCCAATGGCTGCAGTCTGTCCAAGCTGTGCCAGGAGAGCAGTTCCCTTTCTAAAACTGACAGGAATAAAATCTGCCCCTTTGAAACTTTTTTAAAGTTAGGGTGGGACACTGAAGGGCTCTTCTTTATTTTTTTAATGTTTAAGGAGTAAACTGTTACCAAATAAAGGCTTCAAATTCTGATTGGTTAAACTAGCCAGGTCTGTCTTTGCTAGTTTGGTTATTGTATATTTTGAGGGAGAATTGCCTGTGTGGAAGTTTGTAAAAGCGGAGTTTAATGACGCGTGCAGATCAGACGCAGGTTTCTGGGTGCGATGCATCAGGGATGGATCACATGATGGATTGATCTGGAAATTTACTTAATCAGGCTTGTGAATCAGACAGACTCACTCAGACATTACAGGCCCATGAGAACAGAATATTTCCATGTGTACCACCATCTTTACCTTCACCATGCACAACACTGCAGCAACCTGACAGTCAATCATGGACCCAGCTAACAGGTAACATTTTCAGAACGTTGGGTATCAAAAAATGCTTTTGCAGTAACGTTAGTAGAACTCTTTTTAATGTCCTATTTATCAAAAACTTTATTCCTGCAGTTGTTTTTGGAAAAGGTTGGAACAGCGTTCTTCTAATCAAGCATGATTAAAAAAGGCACATTTTGAACTTTACGAAAACATATAAAATTACATTTTTAATGTTTTGGTTACTTAATAGAAATGTTGGCAAAACATTTCCTACAACCTACAATTGTTAGCGGAGCAGTATTTCCAGTAGTATTGCTTAACTCATCTCTGAAACTTTTACCTGGTAATGCTTCTAATCTTCCTCCATTTACTGGACACCACGCTATACGTACTCGAGCGGAGTGCGTTAAGCAGACCAATTTTATCTTAAATGGAACATGATGAACTACAGTGGGTATGTTATGGACAAAGAGACAAAATGTAACGTCTGAGCTCTGCGATGGAAAAAGACAAAAAATAGCCAATGTGAAAAATAAATGGTTCTCATTCGAGAATGAATCAGATGAGTCACGTGACACAGGGCAGAAATACTCAGACAACTGTACAATAAATGTGGGCAAAGACAAACACACAAACACATTTGTTCGTCTAACATGATGAGCAGTTTGTTTATATAAAGAGCTAACGACCTCATCACCCATCTCTACCCTAAACCTACCCAACTTAAAAATGCGTTTGTAGTTATTCATAAAGTAATTTAGTATGTTTACAAAGCAGTTTTACGAATGGGAACCATTTGCGTTCCTTATCAAGGAAATAAATGTAGGCATAAACAGATAATTATTGGTTTTATATAGAAGTAATTGAAATTACTATAGGCTAAGATTTTACCCAAATCCTGTCCCTACAGTCAAATGTTTACTTTTTTAGAATAAACATGTATTTGATTTGCTTGTCCAAGTAAATAACATCCTTAGACGTCCCCACAGATTAACAGTTAACATTTGGGAGGTAGTAAATAAGGCAAGAACAACAAGTACCCCCTTCCACCCACACACACACAAATATAAATTAAAGTGGCTCAAGGACAAAGATCAGCTATGACTGTGGTGACCAAAGTGCTTTTTCTAGATTTTGAATCAATATCAAATCAGATACATAGAGCTCACGTTTCACCATCATAAATCACAGTCGTAGCTTCTCTCACATTCATTTTCGATTAACTCACAAATCTGGCCCGCAGCCAAACAAGCTTTGATACGAGATCCCTGAGACACAGTTTGTGTTCGTCCCACGAGAAACACAATTTCAAGCTAAGACTGAAGGATACAAATAACTCTTTTTGAAATCTTATTTTTCCACCCCTATAAACACCATGTGGATGGAGTCTGGGAGACATCGCGAGGGGAAACTCCACACAGAAGCACCGAGGGACAACCTTTCCTTTCCCCGCACGCTGGCAGAATGTTAAACAGGAGGAGAAAAACGCCCGGCTGTTTCTCAGACTCTCCCTCTCTCAGTCAACCACTGAACACTCTGAGCAACAGTAACCAGAAACACTTCACAACAACCGATATTAACATTAATAAGGGACAAACATTTCTATACATAATGCTTAACAGATAATGAGTAATGATGTCATGAAAATTTCATAGCTATACATATATATACATAAACACATATACTGAATTGAATATAGAATTGAATATATAAGTACATATATACATAAACAAACACACACACACACACACACACACACACACACATCTCAAAATACTTTCATTTTCTATGTACATTATGCATTAGTCACCGAAAGGACTGGAGGTGATTTGTGGACATACGCCTGAGACCCAAAGCGTGACAAATCAGAATGAACGCAGACTTTTCCTCGAACGTTTCCAGCATCAACGACTATGATTTCCCATCCTAAAAAATGTGATGACATGACGAAACAAGGAAGCTCATTAGAGTCTGCAATTAAAACCTCAGCCCCACCAGACGAGCATTTCAAACCTCACGCTGCGCTAAATATTTAAAGAACTGTACGCTAACATCCTCCACACGCTGCAGTCACGTCGCCCTTAAGATACGCAATGTGTCAGAATGAAAGATTGAATACCTCCCTTCACGAAAACACCCCAGCAAACCACAGCGAGTCAATCTGCCCCCCACATCACCAAATGGCCCCGACATATCTCACACACACACAAGCGCACCGTAAGCAGAATTTATCAAGGTGAACATATTTCTGTGCTGCGAAAATTCCTGTCTGTGTGTTTGTGTGTCTGTGTGTGTGTGTGTGTCTGTTTGTGTGTGTATGTGGGGAGGTTGTTGAATATGTGAGGTGCGCATAATGTGCATAACAACGTAAACACAGGACGCCTCCCCGTAAACTAAACTGCACAAACACATACTAAATGGTGATCGTTTTGGTAATTAAAAATGGCAAATATTTCCTGTTGTAAGGTTGAGGACATAGAATATACAATTTGTACAGTATACAAACCATTACATCTATGGAGAGTCCTCATAAAGCACATTCGCCAACATATGTGTGTGTGCATATATGGGAGGGGGCTCATCATTGTTCCAACGCACCGTTTAGCCGCCTGTCCCTAATTCCATTTCCGGTCTGTTGTCATTCCGAGACGGAATGTAACCAATTCCCAGGAGCAAATTGAAGAGCCATCAATTGTGTGAGGGGCGCATTGTCGGCTGCGGCGTGCGCGAGGAGGCGGGGCCGGGCCGAGAGGAGGCGCCGGTGCAGTGGGTCAGACGCCATTCTAACCCTCACAATAAATCAGATTTAATATCCATTGTCCCGCCAACCTCAGCGGCGAGATGGAGGCCAGGCAGAAACTGGCATAAATAAGAAGTGAAGGAAACAGAATGGATATTTGGTGCCATTGTTGTATTAAATCAGAATAATAAAACCATGCATGCACAAACAGGATTTAATAGAGACATCCGGCCCGGCAACACTCCAGAGACGAGGTCGGTGGAGGTGCGGGGACACAGCTGCGGCAGCCGGGCTTAATCAAACCCAAATGAACGCCGACGCTGGTGTTTAATGATGGGGCTTGTAACAACAGACCCTGGACCTGTGTGTTGAGTCAAGTGTTAAGCACCGAACATGCAGGAATCTTGTGGCGGGGGTGAGTGTTAAAATACTCTTGGATGCTATTTACACGGCTGCTCTGGGTAAGATAGAGGGGGTAATTGAACACCTGCTTTTGTGACCTTATCAAAAGTCAAATAAAGATCATGGGAGGGCAGATCTTATCTCCTCCCCCCAATGAAACCAGTGTAAGTGATCATATTTCAGACAAAATCAATATGAGAGCTGGTTAAAATGTTAACTCTGACTGCTAGTGAAAGCAAGAAGCAAAATGTAGAAATATACACATCAAAATGTAATATATAACACACACACACATATATATGGTCCATAAATATATGTGTGTGTGTATATATATACATTTAAACCACCTAATGATTGCTATTACGATGTGAAGAGACTTTCAGCCAGAATAACAAAACAATATTTCTGGAAATTAATTTTTTGGCAGCTGCACTGTAACGTGTCTTCAATAGCACGTCAGACGACCCCAGCAGACGACGAGTCCCGGCTTGCGGTCCTTCTCCGACCGCTGCTTGACTCTCTTATGCCATATGATTTCTTGTTGTGTCGACACTGTCCTATATACTGTAATATGTAATAAAGTGATACAACTACAAAAATCATAATTAACGAGTGTCTGTAAAAGGTTTTAAATGCAGCTTAACTGGCAAGTCCACAGGGCCAAAAGTGCTTAAAACAACCCATAAAAACCCATTTACACGTTCAGTTAAATCTTGCTGATGAAATCTGCCTCTCTTGCCACATAGAAGTCGAGTTAAGATCAGAGAAATTCAGCACACCACCTGTGGAGCTCATGTAATTACTGTGCTTCTCAACACGCCTCTTCAATCAAACCGAGAGCGCCGCATATTCTTCCCAGCGTGTTTAATCGGCACGCATGTTTCCAGCAGCTGTAGTCTGCACTAGTTTCTCTCTGTTATCACAGGTGTGTATGGAGATGGGCTTGTTAGATAACGTCCTCCCTTGCTTCCCATGCTATTTGTCTTTTAAGGGAGCGCTCGGCTTCGCCGTCTTCCCGAGAGCAGGAGAGGAAAAAAACACATGTGATGTTGTGCTCAAATATTAGATGAACTGTGTGGGTTCCCACTGTGACGCTGATGGAGAAATATGCCGTGCGGCACGCACACAAATGTGTTTTGTACGCGCCTGTATGCACAGACGCGTGTGCGCAGACAATCACTGTGAACCACACGGGGAATAATAACTAACAGACTGAAACGCTAAGCGTAATCTACAGTCACATCTCATATCACAATTCATCTAACACGCGAGCCTCCGGTTTAATAACTGTACCCTTAAGAGCAATATCAAAGGTTTGAAGAGATTCCTCTGATCTATTTAAGAGTTCTTTTTGCAACAGGAATAAAACGAGTCTCTTTGTACAAAAGAAATCTCAGTCAAAGCTCAATAAAGTTGAGCCTTGTTGTGCTGTCACTGTGATTTCTCCTGCACTGCGTTTCCAAAAACGCATGACCGAAATCTCACAAAAATGATGCATTTCCTGTAAACGTCCCTAAACAAGCCAAGCAGACCCGCAACCCTTTGATGAGATCCTGCTGAGGAATAAGAATTAGTAGCCCTTGTTCTCCGAAGCAAAACAGAAGGAAAAAGACCCCATATTGTGATGACTTTCTTTCCCTCGGCTCTGATGATGTTGTTATGTGTTGTGCGTGTGTTTTTTAGCCTGCTGAGAGAACAGGGCCCTTGGGAGATTAATGAACTGGGTAACAATTTCTGGCAGAGGTGAGCTGGCCCTGGCACACTGTGCATAAGGGCACTACACTTGTCAAACCCAAGAGCAAACACAGCCACCGAAAGATAAGCGCAGAGATTTAGTGCGAGTCCAGTAAAACGGCAGCTCGTACGGGCGCTTTTTATAGCCTGGTCTTATAAAGGCTCGTTTTCGACTTTTTGTGCTAGAAACAAATGCCACATTAGTTTTCATTCGCAAATACTTTGGTCAATTCTTTGTGATCACACGTTCTTAAACGCAGGGTAGGTGATTTGTTCTCGAAACATTTTTTTGTTATGCTGAAAGTCTCTTCACATCCTCAAAGCAATCAATAAGGAACGTGGTGTAAATATATCTTCTGTGGAAAGTGCAGGACCATAAAATGTTCAGCCAATCATTGCACTTGGTCTGAACACAATGATAGGATGTCCTACATACCTGTCAAACTATGTGTTTGCGCACCTCCACTCACTATTGGCTTTGGAAAGCGTTCTGATGCGATGGAGGGATCTTATGCTTTCAAAGCTAGCTTGCTATTGCTAACCTACCTTTAATGTGCATTATTGCATTACTGTAATGATACCGAACCTAAATACTCACTGGGCCAATAGAGTTAACTTTAACTACCTGTGCCAGTACACTAGATGTCATATCAATCAGGTAGCTAGCTATGAACATGACTAGCATTTAACAAACTTGTTCAGCAAGATTCTCTGTTCAGCTGCTGTACATCATGATGGTACTTGACCTGAAATCAATTATCCGTTGCGTTTCCCCACATTTCAAAACGCAATAACGTATGATGTTGAGTTTGCATAACTAGACGCATTTGCGCTAACGCTTTGCAAAGAGTTGAATTATCGATTTAGTGCAAACTCTGTCAAAAACGACTGCTACTGAAGCTTTTTTCTGACACATCAAAGGTTTGGACAGCGCTATCAAAGATTTTTAACAAGCCAAAAAACCAATGCTGATCTTGCAAGGCTAGAAAACCCACATCTCCAGTCAACCTCAGAAGAGTATCCCCACACTACAGCCAGTTTGGTTTGAAGGGGTGCAAAAATTACAAATCTCAGAGGCCACATGTCAGGCTTTCACCGCACCCGTTCTGTGGACCAATGGGAGGCGTGTCCTTAATTAAAGGTCTCCCCAGCCTGTGCTTAACGGGGAAACGTAATTAGACCAGGGTGGCCTGCTGAATGAGAGCTGTAATTAAAACAAGCATACAGTACAAGAGAAAAGGGCTGATTGCAGGAGCAGCACCGATTTCCGCCCGGTTTGCTGATGGTGACCTTCACACTTCTTGGTGTCTGTTCATTGCATAAGTGCTAAAACACACCAGCGTGTCAATACTGTTGCCATCCCACTCTGCCTCCTTCCACTACTCTTAATTATAGCTTTTCAGGCAATCTTTGATTAACACGGTGTGTATGCATCAACGACAAGACCTGTGCAGAGTGCCCAGTGTTCAGAGTCACTAAGATCTGTTTACCCTCACCCTCCTCCACCCCAACACCATAAGTATGTAATCAAAATTCTGCTGTCCATCGTATTTTTACATATATTTGTTACGTAATTAAATATTTACAATATTTACCAAATATATATACAAAATAACATTGCACAACTCTTTTTGAATCACTGCAAATAGACAAAAATGCATTTTGTCTACAGCCAAATCCTAACCTCTTGGTTACCTCTCCACACCAGAATCACAAACCAGTGGAGGTCCCCTGGAGGTTACATGGAACAGTTGCCTGTAGCAAACCTTCTGTATTGAAAAACAATGCCCTAAAATTGCTGATGCTGTATTAATGCTGAGGAAAAAACATGACTGAAACAT
>JAZGTI010015470.1:0-13392 GCA_036877585.1 Botia kubotai
AAAGCCACGCCTCCTCCAGCACATGAACGCGTACATAGTTTGACAGGCAGGTAGGACATCCTATCATTGCGTGCGGACTGAAGGCAGCGATTGGACGAACATTATATGGTCCTGCGTCTTACACAGAAGATTTAGATTTACGTATTTGTACCACTTTACTTAGTGATTGCTATCATGTGAAGAGACTTTCAACCAACATAACAAAAAAATCACTGGATAAAATCACCTACCCAGTACAAACTGCCTAGCAGAGTCAGACCAGTAAGTTACTGGACGCCTAGTTGACCCACATGACCTTTATTTACCTTTCTTACTTTGCACCATCGCGAGTTCCTAGTTGGAGCTTTATCAGTGTGGCCATTTTTTTAATGTAGCGTTTTATCCACCCCTTCCTAAACACCTCGCATTGATCAGTCGGTCACCTGACGCGTAAATGACACTCACAGAAGACGCGTCAAATATACTTACCGCGCAACATCAACGCGTCTTATTTGCGATGCTTTCCGGGTCTTCTGTTTTGATGCTGCAGGGAGCTGGAGAAAGGACCTCGATGCACAGAGAGGCGAGTTAAACAGTTCCCGTTCATCGTCGCCTGTCAAATGTGTCGGGGACGTCATTTGCGCCTGCAAATTAAAAGCAGGAAATGTTTGAAGTTGTCAGTGCCGAGCCCCCGCAAAATAAGCTTTCAGTCACCTCGTTTTTCAAAGCTGCTGCTTCGACAGAAGATGGAGTGGCCCGTTTCTGCTGGTAGGAAGCGGGCGGCATGTCCGTGGACTGCTAGGAGACAAATCGGCTCCAAGCAAAGATTGCCAAGCTCATTTTACTACTGAAATGGCAAGAAAATGGGAAGGCAATCGTTTTTAGCTTCCATTTGTTAGTCATAAAACACTGACGACACCTGAGACCATATTTAGCTCTTGCTAGGGGTGCAGCAACAATACATATTTATTAAAGATTGGGCGAATTTATATTATACTTATTAGTAATTATTTTAATCATTGTATTATTTTGTTTAAGACCAAGTTAAAGCGTCTGTCATTCACTTACATTGGTTAAACAACAAACAAACCAATTGGCTAAAGTAATAATTATTACGGATTATTATGGTTAGCACCCTCTTACTTGCTTTTGGAGTATTTCAACTAATTCAATACGTTTGAAAATTGTTCCAAACGCCGCCCCCAAACCCCTCCCCGCATCCTTTATGCTAATGCATGCTCTCTTGAACCTATAAACTTAAACTGACGTACTGTAGAAGCTAATAATTAAAAAACGTTATTGCCATTTCAACACAAAAAAAGAAACATCAACTTGAATTAATTCAGTCTCGTTAAAATTGTTAAATAAACGCAAACACTGTAGGTGGGGGAAAAACACTTTTTAGCTCAAACTATGGACGCCATAGAGATGAGAGTAAACAGTAACAGAAACAGACGTATTGGGACTCTCTCAACGAGTAACAAACGGGCGTTGCTCGTTCGCGAGCTAGCTGCATCCTGCTGCGTTAAAAGCAATCAGGGCCTATTGAGATCACGGATTGGCTTGGGAGAAAACCACTCCAGTTTGCGTGCATGCGTGCCTGCGTGCGTGCGCGCGCGACAGCGTCCTTTGACTACCGTAGTGTTAATGTGTCAGACAGCCTCTGCTCGTCTTTTGCTTAATTGCATCTTTTCATGCCGGCGGACGAGGACGTGCATGCGCGATAACGCACACGTAAACACGCGCTCGCAGACTCGTACATGACAGGCCGCTAGACAGGAGACAAATGCAGTGCACCTGCGCATTTACACGCTTGAAAGGGCCAGTAATGGGGTGGAATGCGAGCTGTCGCATTTCAATCCACTCCAATCAGATTTTCAAAACCAAGATGCCAATTATGTGAGCAAACATTTTAAATATTCATCTGTTCTACTGGTCAGGGAGTCAGATATCCCCCGTGTTGTGAGGCTGACCGTATGGTGGATTCGAGGGGCGAGTCGGAAAGCATCTGCAGATGGAGTCCTTCTGCACATGCCCGTGCCAGGTGGTGGAGAAACCTCCGAATTGCTCTCCAGCTTTCTGAATGGCGCTGTATAAGTTCCCAGTGCCAGACTGGTTAATATTCAGGTTTCTCTTCTGCATTGTGTTCATCTGAATACATAAATCAGCCTCTTTGTCATTTCAACCTCAGTTAAAGAAAGTTGATTTGAAGCACAATTAATACTAACGACGTTTCCAGGCTTATTTTAAATATATTTACTCTTTATATTCTGTAGTTTGATGTTTGTATCCCCACTGAAGTAGCACAAGCTGGGTTTGCTAAACCCAGAATGTTGCCTAACGTTCTCTCAAAGTTATCAAAAACGTTTTTATAGTAACAGTGGTAAAACACTTTTTTAATGTTCTATATAATATAAATCAAAAATGTTGTTCTTAAATTGTTAGCGGAATGTTTTAAAAATGTTACAGAATAAAAAAACATTCTTATAGTATAATGTATTATAATAATACACTGTGATTGACACTTCCTGTCTGTGTTGACACTTGATGTCGTCGCTAAGGGAGACGGGCTGACCCAACACCTGAGTCACCATTATGACAGAAAGACCTCCGTTTTAGCCCCTGTCCCCACGCTACTTACTCTCCCTCCTTCCTTTCGGTTTTATCCAGCTCTTCTCTCTTATACGCAAACCCTCCCCGAAATAAATGGTTATGATTTGCATTATGCGTTTGCTCGGTGCATTTATGGGGACCCCGAAGGCGCGCTGTTGTTCGTCTTGCATCACGCATAGAGATCCGTGTTTTATATACATGAGCTTTTAGCCCACTCATAGATTGTCTTTTAGTGAGGCCCGCAATATAGAGAAAGCAGAAGGATACGATAAACGTAAGCTGTGCAGTGTATCAGGAAAGCCTGATTTGCTTTTCAAATGTACCGTGTGGAAAGGAAACTGTATTATGTCTCAACCCTGTAAACAGATTGTTGGTTTTGAAGTGCAGAGATGAGAGCAAGCCTGATTGATGTGTGTGTGTGTGTGTGTGTGTGGGAGCAGTGCGCTTGCTTCATTCACGACCATATCCAGTATCTCACAGTGGTAAAGCCACCCGTGACTGATGTCTTGAGATGTTTCGTGATGGTTCCCCATGAGTTCCTGCACATAGAAAAGCATGTTATGGAGAAGATCTTGATTGTGTCTCCTAGAGGATTTTTTATCGGATGGATTTTTTTTCATCCTGAGAAACTCCAGCGATTGAACATAGATCAATGACACTCGGTCTGAACTCAGATTGGCTAAGAGTCAAAAGTGAAAGATATTTAAAAGGGGATTTGAATACATCGAATATCAAAGTATCTGAGCCATCCGTGTTAATTTCAGAGATCTTGAGCGATTTTGGTCCTGTTTTTAGGAATGAATGTCATTAAAAAATCAAGCACGCACAAAAATCATTTGTTCTACAACGCTAACTCCAAGTGTAGGCATTCGCGATACCGATACAAGCCTTTGCAAGCACTACTAACAAGACTGACTCTGGATCAGTGGATCAAGGCCGGCGGCTGTGGGAGTCTACAGTGGTCTGGCATGACGTGTTGCCAGGATCAGAGAGCCCAGGCTGGGCAACAAAACAGGAGGATCAGTGCATGCCAGCACACAAATGCCTTCCCACAGTGAGTGGGCAGCATCTTAAACCATGCCTTTTCAAAAGATCTATAAACAAAGACAATTATTTACAGTCCAAACAGACTTCGAGATGATTCTCACACATCCACCCAGCAGCACCACTGAAGAATGAGGTGCGAGGAACTTCCCAGCTTACAATTTTGTAGCTTGTAGGAATGTTTCCCCAACGTTTCCATTAAGTAACAAAAACGTTAAAAATGTTATTTTGTATGTTCTAGGAACATCTCCGTTTTTTATACATTGTATTAACGTTACAACTTGGCTTTAAGAACGTTATTCCCACATTCCACTAACAACGTTAAGAAAAACATTTTTGATATGATATATGACGTAAAAAGTTCAATTTACATCACTGCCTTTCTTGATACGTTAAGATGACTTTTAGAGAACGTTAGCCAACGTACTGAGAATGTTGCCAGGTAGCTGGATTGATCATGTTTGTGTGCGTTTATAGGCCAAGCTTAGAATGGTTGGTTCTTTTACCTCTTGTTTGTTTGTAAGCATGCTTCTTTTGTCTGAGTATCAGTTCCATTCGTTTGTGTTTGTGCAGGTATGTCTTGGCTCGTGTGTTTGTTTGCGTACGCTCGCCTGCCTCCGTGTAGGAGGTTCTCCGCTTGTCAGCTGTCACCCGCTCTTGACAGCCAGCGAAAACTCCATGGCTCCAACCTGCAGATACAATTAGGAGATAGACTGCGACGGAGGCTGAGATGGAAGTTAGGGACTGACAGCAGGAAGGCCACGCGGAAGAGGAAATAAAAACAGAATTTCCACCTGGAATGAAGGAGGGTGAGAACAGACAGGTGAGGGAGGGCAGTGAGGACAGACAGAAGAGTGAGACAGGTTTGGACTGTACAGAACGCTTGCTGAAATTGTTAGAAAGGAAGAACTCAATGCAATTTGTCAAACCTGTGAGACCGTGTTAACTTCCCTCAGAGGAGTCGTAGGGTAAGTGTCGCGCTCATGGGTGCCACACAGAGCTGTTACTATTACTCAAAGGTTGCTTTTATGGAGTTTAGGAGAAAACCTGGAGGACATTTAGAGAAATGTTTATGTGCTTTAAGCTTCAGTATTCTTTGAATACACCAATCAGACAATAGTTGACATGCAGTTAGAATATAGAACAATCAATAAATGATAAATATGGTTCGCTCTGGATAATGTCGTCTTAGAAGCTTTTGATGGGAAATGATTTCGGAACAGCTGCAGCTTGAGGCGTTGGGAAGTTTTTGGTTTTTCACTGGAAAAGTTGGAAAGTTAGGCGGAAGTCTGCAGGGCTGCAGTCCTGCTCAGAGTTTAGCACTAACCATAATTAAACGCACTCGAATCAGCTCATGATGATCAGCCGTCAGGATTCATTGTAAATTACACACGGGGGGTGTTTGATTAGGGCTGGAACGAAACTCTGTAGGACAGCGACCCTCCGGGAACAGAGTTGAATAGCCCTGGCTTAAATTTACAAAGTGTGCTGCAGTTGAGCTTCATAACCAATCACAAACCTGTTGGTTTGGTGCATAAATATATTGAGGAAAGCTGTAAAAAATATTCTATAAATAATGAAAACTGGATTTCTTTACAATTTCAATATGTTTAAATGTGATGTTTACTGTCTGTGTTTACGTTCATGCGCTTTTGTCCAAGTGACATTTAATTAGTATGTGTGTGTTTCCTGGGAATTGAACCCATGACCTTAGTCTACCCATTGAGCCAGAATGCTTTCGCATTACTGAAAACTGGAGGGAGAATCAACGGCGCGGTCTTTAGCACGCCACTCGGCGAATCAATAACTGCGGTTATAAATATGCCGTCCGTTTAACCCATCAAATGAGATCAAATTAATGTAGACTGATTAATCGACTGCGTGGTCACAAATGAACCAATTGTCTCATTCATTTTCACGCACTGGAAAGCCCGTCTCTGTCCGTCCTTGTGCTCGTCTTTGACTTAGAGCAGGTGAACGAGGCTGCTGTAACACACCCCAGTTATCCTTGTCCCATCTCTCACACAGCGGCTTGTGTTTCGCCCCCGGCCACAGCGAGTCAAAATCCGCCGCATCTATTATTTACAGAGGGCTCTTTATCTGTCTCGCACTCGGTTTGTACTCAAGCCTTCTGCCTGCAATAATATGGAATGGAGTTGTCAGGCATTTGGCCCATAAAATGTAAACTGAAGTGTGTTATCAGCATAATGTTATTATTGAAAAAACGCTTCTGTATTGAAAAGTAGCTATTTGTCATCTTTCGTACGTTATTTGTCATATTTGTATAGTAGTTATCTACTAATATCGTTTTTGTTGACATTTTAGCAGAGCGTCCTTATTTGCTCGTCGCTGATGTTTGCGTGCACAATCAAATATAATTCAATTTCAACATTATTCGGAACAATCGCCATGGGAACGCAGCTAAAGTGGTCGGCGTGAGATTGGATTTTCGGTGTCGTTTTACTGTTACTGTAGCAATGTGAAAAGCAAATGGCACATGACTTTATAAAAGGAAATAAATGATGTTTGCCTGTGCCGGACAGTACCACAAGGGTGCTAAGGTGTTGCTAGGGTATAGCCAGGTGGTTGCATATGGGCTTATGATTCCCATGTCTTGGAGATGGTTTCCTCCAGTGAACAGCCTGTGGATCGGTGAATCTCAACATTATTATTTCAAGGCCGTTCCATTGTCTGCAACAATATTTGAAGGCCCTCCACCCACAATCTTTACCCAACACATTACTCTAGAGCTTGGCACAACTAGAACATTCATTGGAAAAACCACCAAAAAGTAAGAAATATCTTGAGTTTTAGTTGGTTCAGCTTCTTTTTAATGCTTGTCATGCTAAGTCATCTTTCAGCCCCCTGGAAGTTTGTTGTGGCCCCTCGCGGCCCCTGGTGGCAAAATTTGAAGTGTTACTCGTGTTCAAAGCAAAAATGGTGCCAAACGAAGTTCACACTACAGTTTCATTGTTAAAATTAGATTAGTTCAGATCTCTGATATGAAGTATGAACTGCAGTAATAGTGATACGTCCCCTAACAAGCCCCACTAATCAGGAGAAACACCACAGCTCTGGGTATTGAGACTAATCAAGCCTGTATTCACCGGTTCAGTTATTTAATTGTGGCTGTTCCTCTCTACACAAATGTGCAAATGTATCTGAAATCGGATCATTTATGTTTGTGATCGCATGCATTATTTAGAATTTGACATGTGACTGAAATTTGTAATCAATTCACTTCTCCCTCTTTCTCTCTCTCTTTGTCTCTCTCGCTCTCCCTTTCGCTCTCTCTCTTTCAGGATGTCGTCGGATCTCCGTTTAACCGGCCTGCAGTCTCTCCTGACTGTGTGTCTGCTCCTCACCCTTGAACACGGTGAGTCATCGTTTCCTGAAAGATTCATACGTTCTCATCTAATACGCACGTCAATCAAATGCCCTCATTGGCTTTTGCGACGTGTCTTAAAATGTTCAGTGTCTACAGCTGGCTGTTCTGAGCCATACATTGGCACGCACACCAAGACTTCGGGTCCAGGCCAGAATCACACCGAATGTTTCCTCAGAACGTTTCCTGTTATCCACGGCCTGTTGTTCAGTGAGTGCGACCCACTCTGCCAGAAGAGCTTGTTTTGTATAAAACACCTTGCGCTCTGGTTTTTGCCTGTGCCGTGTTCCTGCTAAGCTTTCCACCCCGTCCTTTCATCTTCTGGTAATGACCATGGCACACCTTCCCCTGACCAGACACTGATGAGTCTTTTGAACACAGCTGATAAATCCACTCGGCCGGATTCTACCGGCCTCCATTCGCAGTAAACAGAGAGTGTGTGAAGAACGCTTTTATCAGCGAAAGCCTCATTTCCTCACACCGCCACCTAAAGACTCGTCATCACTCACTCTAATGCCTGTAATGGCACTCAGCAGTGCCGATATTGTGCTCGCGTTCCCGTGCTAGCGCGCTCGCTAAGCCGTGAATGAAGAGACGTTGACGCGCAGCGGCTTCTGCTCGCTGCAGAGTGACAGTACAATGAATCCTGCGCCGTCGCATATGTGTCACGCGTCACCCAAGCCCTGCTAACTTATTCCTTTGTAGCTGCGCAGATGTTTGAAGCAAAGGACCAGAGACCAGGTTCCGAGTCGCAACTTTTGGCAGCCGTAGTAACGTGCACTGTTTCTCAGACTAGCCTCCGATGATTTCGGAGCAGACCTGCTTCTTATCGGGCAGCTGCAGGGGTGCGAACCATGTCCAGGGTTTTGGGAAGCGAGGGACTCTCGCAGTTCCGTGGTCCCTGACCCGCCTGCCGCCTTCTGCAACAATTGCTTGGAATACGTCATGCGGTTTATATCAGCGTCAACAGCTCCTCAGCAGCAAATGAGATGCGGGCAGATTGCATGCACAGCCTGCTGCGCATAATCTGCATAAAGATTTGCTTCACTGAAGTCTCTCCATCAAAACCGCTTCCAGCGCCCCGGGGGACGCGCACAGTGTAAATAAAGCCGAAAGTCTATAAAATATCATTAATATAATAAAGCCGGATTTTAATAACCATGCGCATATGTGCATGTGCATGCAATATAGTGCACTATTGGCTAACGCAAAGAAGTCGCGTTGCACGCGCGCATATGCGGGCTCACCGTCAACAGAGCGTATTTCAAAAGGCTAGAGTTATGCGCAAGACCTGTTTTCAAAGATTTTTGCTCTTTTAATCTGCCCGCCAGTTTAGTGAATGAAATGTGGAAATTGGGGACGGGTGAAGGGGACGTAGGAGGAGGTTTTCGTTTGTTTGATGGGAACTCGACAGGCACAGTCGCAGCCCTGTTCCACACTAGATAAATGCATAGAACAGCAAAATGTAGGCAAGCCCGTGGACTCTGAGTATCTTTATGCATGCGTGTGTTTTGAGCAATAGAGAGGAGGGAGAGGAAAACAGAGAGGTACTGAGCACAGACACCCCAGGTTCAGTTAATATTCATGGAGCTGTGAATACCGAGGGAATCTCTAGGGGGTTTCCGGGGGAGGGCATCTCATGCGAGACGGTTTCGGAATGGAAATGTCATTACAAGAGCCCGCATGCATCTGCTAACATAAGCGCACCTGTTCTTTCCTAATCCGACGATTGCCACTTCTCATGCGCCGTTTCCAAGACGGCCAGATTCGTTTTGAGGAGGACAGACGTAAATTGAGTTGCCACTCGATGAGATCACTCAGTGGGGATAAAACAAACTCATTCTCGTTGTTTATTTTTCTTGAATTGTGCGGCGATGACGCGCATGCAGATAAGGCCGTCGACTCCTGCGAAGAAAGTTTTCCAGGAACGCTTCGGATGTGTGGACGTCGGATCGTTAGGAGCTCAGCGGGTGTGTGTATTGCGAGAGCTTGTGAGCAATTAGGCGCCGCGGGATTAGAAGAGGCACAATCTCACCCCGTGGTTAAGATACAGTATAAAGAGCAAAGGAAAACAAAAAAGACAAAAAAGGCTAATTTACCATGCAGTCGCTTGTAAATGTTTCACCACCCCCTGCCCATGTATATTTGTCAAGGCACTATAGAAAGATTACAACACACACGCGGGCTTGTAGCGTGTCTGAGTTGTTTACAAGAAAAGAACTTTGTATGTCTTGTTGCCACGGCAATCGTTAAAGGATTAAAGCCGTTAACATTCATAGTTTGCATTTACACTCAGACAACCTTGAAACCAAAATGGATACCCAGCTAACAATTTTACACTGTAAGAACGTTTCCCCAACGTCTGTATTAGTAACGAAAACGTTAAAAATGTCCTTTTGTATGTTCTAGGGGTGTTCAAAACGTTTTTTAGACGTTGTATTAACGTTATTGCTTGATTATAGAACATTATTTAAATGTTTTTAATTCTGTGATGTTTTTAAAACATTCCAGTAACTACTTAAAAATAAGTATAGTAAGTTTTATATATAAGTTATATATATAGCATGCAGTAACTTGTGAGAACTTTGAGAGAACTTTTAGACAACATTAGCCAACGTTCTGAGAATGTTGCCTGTTAGCTGGGTAGGCAGATGGCGTCATGGCGACCGATTTGGAACAACTCTGCTCAGTTGACATCGACGGAATTTGCTAAGCATGTCACTAAGCTAACGGTGCAAAACTCAAATAAGCATAAAAATGCTTCAGTTACAAAGCTGTATGCCATTTTATTTCCTGCTTTTGTCAGTCTTTATTGTCTTCGAGTAAAACACATTCATTGCAATGTTGCTTTTGGTGAGAGACGGTAATAAAAGACTTGTTACTTCATAAAACGCTCAAATATTACTGTAGCGGGGAATGAATGAAATAGCTACAGATAGCAAGGTTATTGTCAGCATAACCCTGGCCTGCAATCGATCAATCATTTTTGGCCGCTGTGTAATTGAAGACAATGGGGCTACTGTCAGCAAGCAGCCAATTACTCTAACCTGCAGTGAAAGAAAGGAGAAAGAAAACAGTAAGGTACTGTATACACGCTGTTGCCTTGTGTTTCCTGTTTTGGGTAGATAAAGGCTTCTGACGGCTCTTAATGCATTTTAGGTGTTCGAAGGGGATGACAAATACAATGAGAGACAACAACGGCAATACAAAAATCCAGAGTGGATTCTTGCATTAGTATTTTTCTTCTCGAAAAGCACTTTACATTTTTGTCTTTTTGTCTATTATTTATGGGTTTTTGTTGACGTGTTTTTTTCAAGCACATCGTACACCCCCAACAGCCCTCAATATTTTTGCCTCTTTTCGACTCGCTCTCTTGATCCCAGCTGGACAACGAAAGATTAGAAGCAACACCAGGTTTACAAACAAAAGGATGATCTCTTGGGGGTTATGCTTGCAAAAACATTTCCATCTAAATGCAGATTTGGTGTATCCTCCAAGAGTCGTCCATGTTTCGTACATTCGTTATTTTACTCACCGGGGACCAAAGCCGTTTTTTTTCCTCCGCTCTGATTCATAATATGTTTTTTAAAAAGATATCTGCTATTGATTTCTTAATATTTAATCTGCTAAATTGGACCAGGCCTTAAAAAACAAACACGGAAAATAAGAAACAATTTTGCACAGTTGTGTTTTTTTACTGTATCCAGAGAGCTGCCTAATTTACTACGTATCTATTTGAATGCATTTGAGCAGTCAGCTTTAAATGCATAAAAACGCAGTCAGCGTCGCTGAGCGGTTTGCGCACGAGCATGCGTCGAGGGCCCGGTTCAACAGAGTCATGCTCCGTGGCCTTACAAATCAAGTCTCGCTGCTTACGTTCCGCTCAAGCATAAATTCAGTCAACAGGAAACCATTCCAGTGGCTTTCCGTTATCATCAGCGTTACCTCCCTGGAGATGGACCCATTTGAAAGTGTGGGCTTTGTGTTTGTGACAACATGCTGGAAATTCTGGAGTCTATCTTGCTCCCCAGAGCTCGGCTCTGTTTCACAACACGAATGCAAATCCGCTCCCCCTCACCTACTGGAATACCGTGAGTGATAGAAATGCATAGTACTGCTAATGCTAGCATATTCAACAGTTAGCAATTTATTAACGGCATGCAAAACATATGGATAAATGATCATTATGTTACAGCATTACAGCATATTATGTTAGAGAGAAACGGGCCATAATACAGCGTTACAACTATATACCACGCACATAAATACTTCAGTTTCAGATTTGATTATACTAAACGATAATGGAGTCATAAGTTCCATATAGCAGCATGTTGTCATCAACTACCGCAATTCTCAAAATATTGGTTTCGTACTGTTTCGTATTTTGTTATTCCACCTCATAGTATTTGATCTTTCTTTGAACACCACAGTTAGTTCTGCACCCTCGACATCAGTGTAACCTTCAGAGCGCGCCCAAATCGAATCATTCCTCTCGACTAACCGATTCGCCGCGCCGCATGTTTGCGAAGACGATGTGCCGTGATTGAACAAGAAAATCGCGGCTCCATTTACCCCGGCGCATCCATGTTGTCAAGCACTCGCTCTGTAGCGCTCTCACCTATGTACAGTGTATTCCTAAGAGGACACAAGATAAGTGCTGTTCAGCATCTGTACTGCAGAAGTGTGGGTGCTCGTCATCTCCGCCAAGATAGCTGCCATTACCCCGTAAATGACTGTTGCCTGTGAGACAAGACATTATCCCATATGCTATAGCATCACATGAAATTACAGCATCGCAGCTAACAATTTTAAGTTGTAAGAACGTTTACCTAATGTTTCCATTACGTAACAAAAACATAAAAAATGCTATTTTTGAATGTTCTAGGAATGTTCAGGAACGTCCAGTTTTTTAGACATATTAACATTACTGCTTGGATATAGAACGTTATTCAAACATTTTTAATTCTGTAACCTTTTTAAACATTCCACTGAATTCAGAATAACGTTTTTTCATATATGTATACAACGTTTAAAAAGTTCTAGTAATGATACTGCAAGAACTATTCTGCTAGCTGAGAGAACTTGCCGAGAATGTTAGCCAACGTTTTGAGGACGTTCCTTGTTAGCTGGGGTCAAGCTTAATGTGATGTGCACTTTTTCAAGCATTCGGTCACTCTGGTTAAACGATGGAAATGCTTAAGCTAGTTTCAGCTGTGTTTGTGTAACTTTGTGCAGTGTGTTTCGCAATAACAAATAACGAATTCAAACAGGGTTCAAAGGCCTCCAATCTGATCATTTAAAGTTCCATTAGCGCGGGTGCGATTCTTAAAAACACAGTCTGGGCGGAACAGCAAATTTTGTAAACAGAGGAGCAGAGGGCAATTTATTTGTGGCAGCGCAGCAAGACTTGCCAAATGCCGCATGAGACTCCGCAGCGAAGCAATAAAACTTTCAGCATTCTGTAAGCGTGTGGGACGGAGGCGACACGTGCTCGCAGAGAATAAAGAACCAGCGGGTCAAATGCGGCAACATTGTGGAGCAGACGCCACAAACACTCCACACATTTCCCTACAGAAACATTCCTGCAGTCCTTTAAGATTGATTTACAGTATTAAAAGATGCAAATCACAAACAAAATTCACCCAAATTCACCTTCTCTACTTTAGTCTATATAACTGTCCTGGAATTCACTGTGGACAGCAAAGTCAGAATTTCATTGCACAGGGAAACCTGTTTCCTCACTGTGCATATGACAATAACCGCTTTGAATCCTCTTTTCTGAAGCCTATTTGCCCAGATTGTTCTCGTAACGTTTTTGAATAATTAAAATCACTTACGGTAGTTGCGTTAAGGTTAAATCTTATAAAGAGCATCAGAAACTTTTAATAAGCTTTAATGCAGAAAAAACAAGTCCAGAAGCAATTGTTATGAATGTCTTAGCCTTTTTCACCTCTAATTAGTCACATCTCTGCAAAACAAGAAAAGAAAACGGAGACAAAAAGACTCATTTGTTCATAAATCCGGCACCGCTCTTGCTGTATATTCGTTTCTTTGCCCGCGAAGACAACACAACACAAAGTGTGTTGTCTATTTATTGTCGTCCTATTGTCTCAGTGTTTTGTTTTTAATCTCATCTGTCCAGATTGCAACCCACAACGCAAGATAAAATAGCACGTCTTTTGCTGCGGCGCCGCGGATAGAGTCGCAGGAAGCGCCGTGATATGGTTTTTATTACGTTATATTAATTCTCAACTGCGAGGGCTGTATTGTAGATGATTGCGGAGATGCGTGTTCCGATCCCTGTTATTATGTGTTCGTGAGCAATTCTTGCTGTTTGTGTGTCACACGCTCGAGGGCAACCATCACTTGTA